>JARVZY010012442.1:0-107564 GCA_030686995.1 Artemisia argyi
CACATGTCACTCCCACAATCCTTCCTACACTTTTTATTATAAGGCCCTTTTTATAATAACCCCACCCTATATATATATATATATATATATATATATATATATATATATATATATATATATATATATAGGGTGGGGTTATTATAAAAAGGGCCTTATAATAAAAAGTGGAGGAAGGATTGTGGGAGTAACATGTGTCACCCCCTTGCCACATCATATGACACGTGTCACCCACCCCACCCCCCCCCCCCCCCCCCCCCCCCCCCCCCCGCCGAAAAAAAAAATTTTCCCGCCAAAAAAAAAAAAATTTTTTTTTGGGCAAAAAAAAAAAAAAAAAAAAAAAAAAAAATCCGCCAAAATTTTTTAGTGCATCACAGTTATAAAGTTACTGCATCACGGTTATAAATTTACTGCATCACGTTTACTGCATCACAATTATGATTTTACTGCATCACGGTTACTGCATTCATGGTTTTAATGTTACTGCATCATGGTTATAAAGTTACTGCATCATGGTTATAAAGAAACTGAATTATCATAAGTTTTATGCATCATATATGTATGTAACTGCATCACAATTAAAATACGATTCTTTTTTAAGTTTTGGTGCATCTTTATTATAAGTTACTGCATCATAGTTAATAGTTTAGTGCATCAGCTATGTTGCAGTAACTTATAACCTTAATGCACTAAAATTTAAAACTGTGATGCAGTAACTTTTATAATTGTGATGCAGTAACTTTATAACTGTGATGCACTAAAAATTTTTGGCGGGAAAAAAAAAATTTTGCCCCAAAAAAAAATATTTTTTGGCGGGAAAAAAAAATAATTTTTTGCGGGGTGGGGGGGGGGTGGGGGGTGGGGGTGGGTGGGTTTGGGGGTGGGGTGGGGGTGGTGACATGTGTCATATGATGTGGCATAGGGGTGACACATGTCGCCCTCACAATCCTTCCTACACTTTTTATTATAAGACCCTTTTTATTTTAACCCATACCAATATATATATATATATATATATATATATATATATATATATATATATATATATATATATATATATATATAGTATATATATATATATATATATTATGAATAAAATATTGTAAAAATATATGTGTTAGGTTTAAAATTTAATTTTCATATGTGCGAATGTGCGAAGTACATTGTTTCCTATAAATAAATAATCCAAGAAAAAAAAGTGTTAGGTGCGAAATTTATTGAAAAGTAGCATTTCATTAAATGCGTAGTGGTTATAAATTTAATGAAAAGTAGCATGTCAATAAATACGTTGTGGTTTTAAAGTGAAACTGCATTTAATTTCAGATGTGCGAATGTGCGAATTGGACAAATGTGCGAATTATATAACATATATTACATTGTTTACAATTATTCTAAAGTATCCTGTGACTTTCATCTTCTACACAATAAAACATGAATGGTATATTTAGAGTATTTTTGTCTTGTGAAGATTTAACGTTTGGAGCTTCACTTCCAAAAAATATTACGTACGCAGAATTTGTTAATGTCGCCAGGAACAAGTTCAACATCGGGCAAGAGTATGATACTGTCCTATCTTACAATGTTGGAAACAATTGCGTCCACATAGTTGACGATGATGATATGGCGTTTTTTACATATCAAGTTACGAAAGGGAAATCCACCGTGTTGCATACGGTATATATTAAGAAGATTGAAAAATGCTTAAAGGTAAATGCTTCTTCATCTAATACTTTTGAATTCGATCTTAACCTTCTTCCTGATAGATGGGATGAAAATGAAATTTACCACACATATAATCAACCTGTTTTATCAAACGACCAAGTTGATCAACCTGAAAATGAAATTTACCAAAATACCGAAAATGAAATTTACCAAAATACCGAACCTGTTTTATAAAACGACCAAGTTGATCATAAATGGAAAAGTAACACATTTACCTATATGCCTCCTCCCCCCGAACATCCATCACATTTGCCAAAAGTAAGCGTCGCGAATAATTGCAAAAAAAGTTATAAAAACGGGTGATGAATTTGATAGTAAAGAGTTATGCGCGGCAGAAATTGGTGAAAAGGCTCTTTTAGAAGGTTTTCAATTTAGACCAAGAAAATCAGATAGGTTTAGGTATGATGTAGTTTGTAGGGGTGACAATTGTGAGTGGAAGATAATTTCATCTTTGGCGCCAGATAGTGGGAAATGGGTAGTAGGAAAAGTAAACGACGTTCACACTTGTGACAGAACAGAACTATTTCCCGATCACCGAAATGCAACCGCTAAATTGTTGGGTCATTTGTTGATACCGAAGATGGGAGATCCTAGTCGGGTATATAAGCCAAAGGACATATTAAACGACATCAACCTTGCGTACAACATAGACGTTTCGTACAAAAAGGTATGGTGTGGAAGAAATATAGCATTGGAGATGTTGTCCGGTTGCCCGAAAAAATCATTTTCACAATTACCGTATTATTGTTATAACCTAAAGTTGAAAAACCCAGGATGGGTAACGCATATTGAGACAGATGATGAAGACCAATTTGAGATGGTTTTTATAGCCTTTGGCGTTGCGGTAGAAATTTATGACTATATAATTAACTTTTCTTTTTAATATGTAGCGTATATTGTTATTGTAAATCTAATACTTTTTTTTATGTTCTAGATTCGGGCTTTCTTGGACCATCTACGCCCACTAATAATAATTGATGCAGCTCATCTTAAAGGAACATACCTTGGTACAAATATGCTCGCCGCTGGAATGGACGGAAATAATCAGATTGTTCCACTTGCGACCGGTGTATCTCAGGGCGAGACTGGGAGATCGTGAACATGGTTTTTGACCCATTTGAAAGAATGCATCGGCGAAGTTCCAGATTTGGCTATAATATCGGATAGACATCTAGGAATACAAACAAGCTTGTCAAACAATTTACCCGAATGCATTTCATGGTTTTTGTTGTAGGCACTTGGAGTTGAATTGCAAGTTTGGACAAAGTGACAGGCTTAGGGCTTTATATTGGAAGGCATGTAAAGCTTACACAACCGATGAGTTTACTCATTATTTTGCACAAATTGAGCGAAAAAGTCAAGAAGCTCACCAGAAACTATTGGAAGCTGGAGTTTTGTACTGGTCCAGGGCATATTGCCCAGGAAAACGTTACAATTATATGACTTCGAACAGTGCAGAGTCAATCAACAATTTAACAAGACACGTTCGATATGCTCCTATTTCAATGCTAATGGAATACTACAGAGGGCTTGTACAGTCATGGTTTTGTGATAAACGAGTAAAGTACCAAGGTATACATAATTAAATATTGTTATATAAGTTATATATCTATATTGTTTAGGTTTATTATTATTATTATTTCAATTTTTAGGTGCACATGTGGGTGAACTTAGTGACTGGGCAAGCGCAAAAGTAAAAGGACAGAGTGATTAAGAGTGCTAATTGGTCAATGAAACCCATCGACCATAGAAGGATTTACGAGGTAGATGATCGTAGAAAGAAACATATTGTAAAGTTAAAGGAATATAAATGCACGTGTCGAAAATGGCAACTATCTGGTCTCCCATGTGGTCATGCTATAGCCGCTTGTAGATTTCAAGGAATGACAAGTTGTAATCATTTGACGAAGAAATGGTTTAGAACAACTACACTAAAAGCTACATACCAAGTGTTGGTATATCCTCTTGGAGAAATTGAGAGTTGGGAGCTTCCAACTAACTTGCAGGTTGTAAAGCCACCGATTATGGCTAATCGACAATCTGGAAGACCAAAGAACAAAGATAGGATTAGATCACAAGGTGAGGAACCATGAGAGAATTCATGCCAAAGGTGCGGTTCGGCTGCTCACACACGAGGAGAATGTAATGCACCATTGCCAAAAAAGAACAAAAGGTAAATTATAAGTGTAACATAAAATTTTATTATTTTGTATTAGATTATTGTTAAGGATATTAACTTACTAATTTTGATTGACAAATTATAGGCAAACAAAAAGAAAATGAGAGCCTCGATTGACCTCCAAAGACTACCACAATACCCATGCAGAAGCTCGCAAGGAAGCTCACAAAGATCACAACCATCAATGTCACAAAGCTACCATCTAGATAACATGGCTGACCCGTGATTGAAGACATTTTGTTTGTCTTAGAAAAAAAACCTCTATCTATGTACTTTAAAGTTTGAGACATCTATCTATGCACACATCTATCTATGTAGACCTGATAAGGTCAACAGTCGTAATGCAATTCAGTTTTCCTACTTCTGTTGTCCGATAACACAACAACATGCTTTTTACACAACAACACATATTTGATAAGCTACAAGCTAACATGGTCAATACTTGATAGCTAAGTGTGTACAATAACAGGAGTTCAAAACTGAGGAGATTATGTTCAAAACAAAGTGTGTACAATAACAGGACTTCAAAAATATTAGATTCAAATACAGTTTATCTTGTTCTCGAAATAATAACGGATCAAGCTCTCTCGATATGCAAGTGCTGCCTGGGTTGGATTATCGACATGCAAATGAATTCCATGAGCCAACCTGTATAAACAAATTTTAATCCAAAAGTGATCTCAGCCTTGTGCTTTTACATAAAAAAATACATAATTTCGTAGCATAGCTTAACTAAAAAAAATGGTGTCTAAGAAAATACAATATACACTATTACATGAGAGATGTGCTAGAGACAAGAAGTACAAAATTCGCTAGTATAACTAACAGAAATGTGCAAATTATAGGCTTTTTTAAAGTTGGTCAACAAGTCAGGCATAAGGGGTTTTGCATGTCATCCTAAGTCAGTCATAGGGGTTTTGAGGCGACACAATCTTCTGAATGGCAAGACATGTTTCTACCTAATAAAATGGCGGAGTTTTCAAATGAACTTGTAACAAAAGATGACATAAAACTTCAGGAGCTAAGGATCTTGGCTACGGAGTCAGATTCTAAGTTAACTTGTTGTAACGTCTATGCCATGTATATCTATGTGGTATGTTTAATGAAGCTTAAGGTTTTATGTTTATGACTATCACGATCTAATTACTAAGGTGCAAAATAGTAATAGTAAAAAATAAACATGGTCGATTAATAATCTGTATAGAAACATGCAGGCAAAGACTCCGCAATCACCAAATACCCCACCCTGCTTTGGAACGTTATGTGCAAGACGAAAGCTGATCTTGTAATTTTCCGGGTCAATACGTTTCTTGTCAAACACACCTGTCTCCCGTAGAATCAAGGGAAGATTGACCTCCAAACATTTCCTCATTTTCAAATACCAATCAAGACCTTCCTCTTCACAACGATAAACACTGTCATAAAATATAACATTTTCGGTCTGTATGTGAAACTGGGCAACAGACCAATGTTTCTTAGGCTCGTTTATCGGAATGAACACCTGCAAGGTATACAGAAAATAAATAAGATTTGTTGGACATAAAGATTTGTTGGACATAATTAAGATGATAAAGATGTGTCTGAAATAAATACCCGGCCAACATCAGCCCATGCCAATTTGTAAAACTTGGTTATTAGCATAAAATAGTGGCACCGAATCTTGAAGTAGAAGTGTCAAGAAGTAACTGCTAACTACGGACCAATCTACAAACGATGGTCTAACGTGCCACAAATACATCACCCAAATCTCAATGTGCTGTAGATTTTTAAGAAAAACAAAATAAAGCTATAAGATTTTAACTGAATGACTCGTACTTGAATCATAGATTTTAACTTTACTTTAATTACCTCGTCGCGGAACCAGCCTTCACGAGTCTCATCCATCCCAACAAAACATAACCAGAAACAACGATCTACAACTATATCATTGCACCAAGGAAACTTGCAACGAAAATAGCTTTCACTATTTGTAATAAAAGCCTCCAACTCAGGATGAACAAAAACCTTATCAATCCTTTCTAATGGCCGTTTTAGGTCCTACACGTTATAAAAATGAGGACATGTATAAACTTAATCGAAATGGACTGTAAAATGAATGACTCGTACTTGAATCATAGTTCTTATTCACACTGCTAATATCTGAAAAGAATATAGACCTTACCTCTTGCCAAGGTTTGAGATCTCTACATTTCTGGATCTTAT
Source organism: Artemisia argyi (assembly GCA_030686995.1). Lineage (NCBI taxonomy): Eukaryota > Viridiplantae > Streptophyta > Magnoliopsida > Asterales > Asteraceae > Artemisia > Artemisia argyi. Next base: position 6,101 of record JARVZY010012442.1, read on the forward strand.
AAGGAGTTAACTGGGAGTTTGTTCTTTTAAGTTGATTCAGGGTAGGAACTTTCACATCATCATCTACTTCCTTAAATTCCGGCCTTAGTACTAATTCATGCTGCCTCTTCTTTGATACAAAAGTTTTTTCCAAAGAACGTTGCATGTGAGGGGCCTTGAAATTCTGGTTTCTAAGCTGCACATTTTTTTCCTCTTCCTTTAGGACTCTCATCCTCTCTTCCCTTTGTGCAGATAAACGTCGATTCTCAGCCTTCTGCTTTTCAGCTGCTACGCGTTCTTGCGTAGCCAAAAAAACACAATCCTTCTATAACACAAAATACGAATACAGACCAACTTAGAATTAACTTTATATGTCTCAAAATCTATTATTGTTAAAATTGTACAAACCTCTTCGACATCTTTGTCAGATAATTTCTCATCTTTCATAAACTCATCCTGGATTGCTGACTCTAACAAATCTAGGAAATTTTGATTTATATTTGTGCAATACTCATCACCAAGATCAGTATCTTTGTAATGATTGTCGAATTTATCCTGTAAATATATTAAGTAAAATGTAAGAAAAACAAATAATAAACATCTTGTGATATTCATGTAAAGAAAAATTAAGCGAGAATTACTTTTTCCGGTTCATTGTGCTCTTTCTCATCAAGTTCGTCCAGAAAGTCTTGCATATGTCCAACCTTCATTTTTCTGTTAATATACTGGGTAATACAAAAGATCAAGTACATGAATTAGTGACTAAACATTTTGGATAACGAATCATATAGTTAGGGTATAAACAAACCAGAATAATGGTTTCAAGTTTGTAGACCCGTGATCTCAAACTGTTGACCTCTGCAGGTAACATCAACAAACCATTACATATACCTTGCAATGTCCTAACACGATCCTGAAGAGTATCAGAAGACTGTTGCGCTGAAACCTCATTGTCTATACGATGTATTTTTGCACGAAGTTCTGATCGTTTACGCAACCAATCTTCAAAAAGCCCTCCACTGTTGACAACAGGTGCAGCTCTCGGTGCATACCAGTTAAAAAAAACCTAATGCCTTTGGTGTACCATTCTGAATGAGCCTCAGCTTTCGTAGGATATAGATCATGGTTTGTTTCTTTCGCCTAACAAAATATACAAACAGAAAGTGGATATCACAAAATGCCTAAAAAAAATCATACTCAAATAGTAGGAATGGATATCACAAAATGAACACTTGCCTGGGGAAAAAGTTGCCCGAAAGACTCCAATTCTTGGAAAGGCACCTTCTTAGACCATGAAAGTGCTCTTGGGGTAACATCGATGTCCTTACTCCACCAACGCAAGCTCTGGGTAGAAATCTCTAAAATCCATATCTGAAAAAACTAAATACGTTAAAAGAATTACTAGTAATATAAAAATAATTTAACAGAATAATTTGTAGTGCATAATTCTGACCTTGAAACATAAGACAAACCCAGCCAAAGAATATTCCAACTTCCGTTTTGAGTTGATATTTCGAATGACATCGTACAACTGTCTCCAAATGTGTTCCCCCCAAGGAAAGTCATTCCAGCTTTGAAAGTCCTCAACCATCCTAAGATATGTATCATCCACCACACATAACAGGTCACGCCCCAAAAATATGACTTGAAGTGATAGCAAAAGATAAACTCGTACCGCGTCTTGATCAGATACTTTTGTAAAAAGCTCTTCATCCTCAATCAAACATAGGAGATCTATGGTTTTTAAATTCTCCCCTACCTTCTTCGGAAATACACGGTCACGAAATATGATATCACCCACTTCTAAACTTACGAAAACTAGGCAATCCAAATTTAAAACCAGTTATGAGGTCAAATTGACGGCGTCCAAAATGCAGATGCTGTTCATTAACAACATAAATTAGTGGCAAATCATAGTGCTGATCATCAGACTCAATTTGTTTTTGAAGCATGTAATGTATAAGACTATCTTCGTTCTCAAAGTAATTTAAATCCAACCATGGACAAAAGCATGTTGACCGAAACACTTGATGACGATTTTCAGATAATCTGTCTTTAATCAATTGGAAGTAATGCAGTTTGCTTCGGATGTGAACCTTGGCAGCATATTCCTATATAAACAAACAATAACACAAAGAGAAGCAACTCAGTTAATTTAACCAAACACACATAATAAAACTGAGTAACTATAGTAAAAATTTTATGGCATGTACTATCGCTAAATAAACACAATGACAACCTTGTAAAGGCTCCTTTCCAGAACCATGAGCTATATAGGCCACCAACAAAATTCATCCTCAAACATGAGCTATTCTGGGAGGGAATTTGCAATCACCAATGACCTAATAACGCACTTAACATTACGCCTACGGTCATACCTATGTTGTTCAGCATCACATACTAATGGCTATGTCTCAAACTACATGATGTCAATAACCCACAGTTTGTTTACAACATTAGTAGATACACCATGTGCCAATGGAGTAAACATGTAACTGTTATCCTGCAAACTCATATTACGACACTGATAAATTGAACATAAATTGATATATAGGCCACCAACAAAATACAAGAAAATTGGTCACTGAAACTGATAAACTGTTGTACATTACGACATTGATAAACTGTTGTAGATTACATAAACCAAGTTATCATTATATGATATACATAACAACAACTAAACATTGTTCATAAGAAAACCAAAATGCTTTGGTTTATCATTATAGTGTTGCCATATTGTACTAAGACCCTCATCTTTGTTCAATCCACTATGATTTGTTTTAAAAGGGTACATCTTCATAACTGTAAACTTCTCTTCTTAAATCTTCGAGTGTTTCACTTGGAAGTTGCATATTTGGTGGAGCATTTGGCCCATACCTCTCAAATATCTCCGGAAAGATGACCTCTCTGAGTACCATTAATGACCAACCCCGGTCATCAAGCGTATGCTCTAACTTCAATCGTTTACCAGTAGACATTATGGTTCCTACCAATACAAACAAATACTAAGGTTCCTACCAATACAAACAAATACTAAGGTTCCTACCAATACAAACAAATACTACAGAAACATACAAAGTAATACAAAATTGCATTCACATAGACCGTAGAAAGTAGGCGTATATACTGATCCTCCCCACATCTCTCAATGATCCAACTATAACAAAAAGGGCCTTTGTTGCTGGTCAGCGTCACATACTAATGCCTTGGTCTCAAACTACATGGTGTTAATTTTAGTGCGCCCTACATCAAGTCTCTTCCAAGACCTATATACACGCCTCTCACTCGTTCATACTCATTTCTAAACCTCATATTTTTCCATAAAACACTTACCTCTCATCTTTAACACTTTTTATGAAACTTAGCCTCTCACTCGCTCCTACTCATTTCTAGGTCCCATCATTTCAAACATTAACACAGGACCATTAGATTATGCCTACTAACGCGCTTAACATTTGCAATCACATTACAGATACTAACATTATGTGAAACAAACTGGCAGCTTGTTATCTTTCCTCAAATTGTTCATCATTACGTGAAACAAACTGGGTTCGTGTTTCACATTTTAGGTTGTGACATACAGTAGTGAGTGCTAAGCAAAATCCTTTTGGCCAAAACCAAGTTCTTTTAGAAGGGAAAACCAACTAGCAATTGCATACCCTCTTAACAATCTTGTTAACAAGATAACAACAATTCCGGCAATTTCATAGCATTTACATACTGATGCAAAATTCACAGTTATTTTCCACCACATTGATGCGCATAACGGATCATCATCTAGCAAACAAAACTGTCTTTAAGACCGAAATAACAAACAAATCAACTGTACTTTTCACTTTCAATGAATTATCTTGTTTATAAGATTCAGAAGTATGCGAGATTCATCATGATTAACAATAGAAACATCCATCTAACAGATTAACACAAAATTACAACGACCCTAAAATTACAACGACCATAGACTTAAAACTATGAAAATCCAAAAAAGCAAAGGAGGAACCCCCGCCATCCTAACCCAACTAAATGAAACCACTTAAATGCAATCACCTAGGAGTTTTACTCTAACGGAGTGACAAAATGCATCTGTAAATGCATCTATAAATTTAATCAAGAGAAAAACTTACCATTTCAGTCTCGGTTCATCTATCTTCTATGAAACTTCGAAATGTGCGAATCTCAAAAATTACCCGGTTGATGTTTTTGTGTGTGTGGATTTGAAGAATTAATAAAAATGTTTTTATTTAAATGAAATACCATAAGTAAAATTAAAATACTAATATTTAATAAAAAAATATCAAGTCAAATCATATGAAGAAAATCTTTCCAAAAGATTTGTGGTCTTTTCCAAGATATATTGCACATGGGGTAGCCGACTTTCGCACAATCGCATGATGAGAATTCGCACGATCTAAAATTGAAGTCAAAGGCCACGTGGGGGACAAGTGCAAGTAGGGTGGGGATGCAATGATTGGCAATGTTGTTTTGTCTGGGACACGTGTAACAAAGTTAAAGGGATCCCACGATCGCACGATCGCACTTGACTAAATTGGGAAATGGGGTTGATTTTGTACTCAATAAATAAACTCAAAAAATAAATGTCCTGATTTCGGAATTTGCCCTTATGGTTTGAGAAAAATGAAGGTGTATACTGTATAAGGTTATATTAATACAAATGAGGAGGTGTGAGGGGTTGGTTATATGTGGCACCTTTTATTAAACTTTCATTATAACATGTTTCAGGTTCGTTTAACATAACAGAGTAAAATTTCTTGATTAATTGTTTTTCCGTTAAAAATAACCATAAATACGTTTATATTCGTTCTAAATGTCTAAGATTAATTGTTTCATGTTTTTATTAGGTTCAGACTCGTGCCAATATTTTTAAATTTGTTTTTCCGTTAAAAATGACCATAAATACGTTTATATTCGTTCTAAATGTCTAAGATTAATTGTTTCACGTTTTTATTAGGTTCAGACTCGTGCCGACTCGATTGCGTTGTGCTCTACTCTCACCTTTCACGAGAAAACCTCTCGTTTTTAGTTCAAATGTTGTCTAAAAAGCTCGGAAAATATATAATAGGTAATAATAAACATATTTTATTATCTATGAGCGCTTGTCTTGTATCGAATGAGCTCAAGTAGTTGAGTAGCTAAAGGCCTTGCCTTAGAGGAGTGAATGTACTGTCTAAAGAGGGTATTGACTGCAGAAAGAATACAATGTAATATAAAAGAAGGGGGCTAAAGGAATGAATGTACTGTCTACGGAGGGTATTTGAGTGGCTAAAGGCCTTGCCTTAGAAGAATGAATGTACTTTCTACGGAGGGTATTGACTGCAGAAAGAAGAACAGAAGGTATTGACTGATTAACAGCTCAGTGAGGAGTGAACCTTATGGCTGATCAATCTCACCGGAGTGGCGGATTGCCAGCAGCGAAGTTCCTTTTCTACAAGACACTGGAATAGAATAGGTTTATCTTAAGCGGGAAGAAAGCCTAACGATGGGTATGAGTTCAATACAGGGAATTGGCATCTATCTCGCCATGCTTGGATTCCCCGCTAATGGACTATAGCCGGAACAAAAGCACGTATTAGATATAAAGTATTTCCTTGAACCTAGTCAGTCTCGCAGTTGTACTTCTCAGCTCCTTAGCTTTGCTTATAGCCCCATTTTCATAAGAATAAGGTATGCTTGTGTTTGTGCTAGTGCGGGTGAAAGCATCGAAAAAGGCTTAGAGCCGCAACACAAGGAAAGATCCACTAGTGAAGTCGATATCAGTTAGAAACTAGAAAGAAACACAGCCAATAATGAATCAAATGGTGATATTATAAGTCGAGTACACAAGCACCTAAAAAACTAGAGTAATTCTCAATCAAATCAATAAACAATCACTTGTGAAACATAGATTTAACATAGGAGATAACAAAGCAAAATATTCTTCTTGTTAACACAAATACAAAGATTTAATTTTTATCAAATAATCTATTCATACGAAAAAAATATTCTTAAAGAGCAAATGAACTTACATTATTGATTTGGATTCTACTTATAAGGAGTCAGATCAAGCTCTCTTAAAAAACTGATCCTCTCCTTATCCCCTTCAATATTCATAAAAACATGGCTTTCCAAACGGTTTTCCTCAAAATATCTTGCAAATAGAGTTAACTCGTTCGCAGACAACCCATGGCCACGAAGCTGCGCTCCAAGCACGCCCCGCATTATTACATTGGGGTCGGTTGGTGCACTTCGAGCTGTTGAGGAACAGGTACTGGGTGATCTGTTAGCTGTGGAGGACCAGGAACTGGTACCGCAACTGGGTGATCCGTTTCTTCCCAGATGTCGCGGGACTCGGATTCTTAAAAGTGGGTGATCCGTTAGCTGTGGAACAGGACCAGGAGAGGAATTGCTACTGCTACTGTAACACCTTTTTCTTGTTCTCATTCTTATTGTAAATTGGGTATAATGATGCTAGGGTTATAGAGGATATGGTGAAAGAAAGTATGTGGTAGGCGATGTAGGTGGTGTTATAGGGTGCCGGCGGCTAGGTTAGCAAGGGAGAGGTAGGAGATGAAGATGTTAAGATTTGGATACGGGTTTGTTAAAATGAGGTGTGTGGTGAGGGTTTTATCCTCAAAGGGACTCATGTTGCCATTTAGCCGAAAGTTGGGGGGGGGGGGGAGGTGGCGTCGGTTTCACACAAGGACCATTTAGGTAATTTAGTTAAACTTTAAGAGAAACCATTCCCGACCCGTTTGATTTACGAAACGTGCCCATAATTATTTCTAAGTCGCGCCATAAGTTTTAAAATAGTTTTTCACAAATTTTGATTATAAACATGTATATGTTTGTTTGACGAACAAAATTTAGTATATTTCGTATTGTATTAGGTTTCGTTGTGCTAGTGCTAGCTTAAGGTATACTCCCTCCGTCCCATTTTTATTGTCCACTATTGACTTTTTTAGTCTTTATTCTTCAACTTTGACCTTAAATATTTTTGTGGGTGTTATATAATATTTGATGCAAAATATATAAATGTATTGGGTTTTAAGTGTACTTTTCAATATTATAATTTTTCATCAAGTATTATATAATAAAAAATATATATTTATGGTCAAAGTCGAACCAGTTTGACTTTGAAAATTCAAACTGGACAATAATTTTGGGACGGAGGGAGTACAAGATAATTAAGATTTGCGTAATAATAATAAATGCTCGTAATAAATATCTTAAACCAAATAAATTCCTCGCAAGCATAACAGAATATCATTAAATTTATAAGTTTCAGTTTTAGAAACGTAATGCGGTATTTTAAAAATAGCTCCCAAATTAACGGGTTGTAACAACGGGTTTTAATAGCTATCTTGTAAATCATGTGTTTGGAATCGCAACTATTATCAAAAATAAAAATTAAACAAACAAAATATAGTTTCGTAATTACTATGTAGCTTTTAAAGTAGTAACACCTTGTAAAAGAAGCTAATTTCTGAAACTTTTAAATATGTTTGTTCGTTGCTAACCTTTTAACATGTGCAAAACTGCAAATAAAAGCATGGATGGAGCCATGAATTTGCATTAAGGGGGCTCAATTTTTTTTCACAAAAAACGAATTTTGATGCACAAAATTTTTAACTTATTTTAGTTTGATGCGCAATGTTATTTTGATGAAAAAAGTCAAAAGAAGTCAAAAACGAATTTTTGATGAAAAAAAAAAGATTTAATGTTTGATGTAAATTTTTTTGGATAAAACTGAACTGAAAGTTGAATCGAATAACTGAAAACCGAACCAAATAACTTGAATTACTTAATTTTCGTTATTTATTTATCTCTACTAAGATATAAAGCGACTATTTTTAGCAAATGCTAAGAAATGATATATCATTGTTATTACTTAAAGTCATTTTAATCTAAATTATCATTCATTTGTGCGGTTATTGTTAAAGGAAAAAACATATAATCGAACAACATTTGCTTGCTATAAAATATAATTACATGGTATCCGCCGTCACATCGCGCTGGTACCCTGCTAGTAACAATAATATATACTATCTTTTTATGCAGTAACTGATGATCATCTCTCCTCTCTCCATGTAAGGGTTTTTTGTTTATTATTATTATTCTTTTTAAATTCCATTATACAAAAATTAGTAGTATTAAAATGAAAATGAAATTTTTTTAAAAAACAGTTTGCATATATTATTTGGTAAAAACTTGGAGAGAGCTACAAGTAGGGGTGTCAGTAGGGTCGGGTTGACCCGACCCGAACCCGAACCCGAACCCGATAATGCTAATCGGGTCGGGTCTAATCGGGTCAAAAAAGCTAGTCGGGTTGTTTTGACCCGAACCCGATAACCCGATAGTGTTATCGGGTCGGGTTAGGGTTAGATAAATAATGCTATTGGGTTATCGGGTCAACCCGATAAGACCCGACAATCACTTATTGCTTTTTAATTATTACTTTTTACGCCACAATATCTCGTACTCTCAACTGCTAAGCGTTTGGCAACCTGTTATGAGACAAAACACAATGACTTCTAATTTAATGTTGAGAAACGTTGTTCTTAGATTGTACTCTCATAGCCTAGTTTTCGATATACCTAAGCTTTGAAATATACATATCAAAGCTTGCATTATTAACTCAGATGTGCAAATGATGCTTTATGAGAATTATATATATTAGGCTGTTTATATCTTGTAATGCCTTTCATAAAAGCATTAGTTTGGCCATTGTTGACTGAATTTTGCACCACTGCTACAAGTCCTGGGCGAGTAACTGATAATATGGGATCAATTTCTGGGTACTGTGGTTGAATTGATGGTTTTCTTGTCTTGGTCAATCACTTTCTTTAATGTTTGTATTTGGTTAATGTTATTAGTGAATAAATAGGCCCAAGCCCGACTTGTGGGTTGGGTTCATTAGGGTTTATACTCTATATATATCGTATCAATAAAACGTATCTCCTACGGGGTTTATCATTATCCAACATGGTATCGGAGTAGGTCTGATCCTATGACCTAGGTGGCTATGTTGAGCCGCCTCCCTTAAGCCACCCGTCAAACCCTGTCACAAACACCGAACCCTAAAAAATCCCATATTCAATAATTCTAAATTGTTATTGTTTTTCGTTTTTTCTTTAACTTTGTTTGTTCGTTTACTGTTGGCGGCGCAAGAGGATAACACCCTTTCTTATGTATAATATCTTATGGTGGACTACGAAGGAGGGGATCATCTCTTGCTTATCTTATGGTGGACTACAAAGGAAGGGATCATATCAAGAAAAAGTTAAAGTTTTGTTTTTTCAGTATATTTGTTTTTAATACTAAAAAAAAAAAAAAAAAAAAAAAAAAAAAAAAAAAGAAAGTTATTTAATTGTTTGTCTTTATTTTATGTTGAATCTAGGGTATTAATTCCCGAGACGACTTTTGTTGGTGTCGAATCCAGGGTATCAATTCCCGAGACGACTTTTGTTGGTGTCGAATCCAGGGTATCAATAATCGAGACGACTTTTGTTGGTGTCGAATCCAGGGTATCAATTCCCGAGACGACTTGTGTTGGTGTCGAATCCAGGGTATCAATTCCCGAGATGACTTTTGTTGGTGTCGAATCCAGGGTATCAATTCCCGAGACGACTTTTGCTGGTGTCGAATCTAGGGTTCTTATTCCGTTTTATTTTGGTTTATTGTTTTATTTTGCTTTCTTAGTTTTCTTCTTCAGTTCGAGCTTTCGCGATTTCGCCGCTCGAACTGCACGGGAGTATTAGTGAATAAATAGGCCCAAGCCCGACTTGTGGGTTGGGTTCATTAGGGTTTATACTCTATATATGTCGTATCAATAAAACGTATCTCCTACGGGGTTTATCATTATTTGTAAACATATTTGTAAGTTCTATGTTTGTATGATACTATTACTGAATCACTTTCTTTAATGTTTGTATTTGGTTAATATTTGTATGTGTAATCTAGAAATTCATTATGTTTGTATGATACTGTTACTTAATCGGTTCACTCGATAACCCGAATCACCCGACTCGACATAACCCGACCCGAATCCCACCCGAACCCGATAACCCGATTCTTAATCGGGTCGGGTTGCGGGTCACTTTTAAAAAATTCAAAACCCAACTCAACCCGACCTGACAAACCCGATAACCCCGATAACCCGACCCGATAACACCCCTAGCTACAAGGATAGTTGATCAACGTGGTGTCAAGAAGATTTCTGGTAAACCTAGCCAAGTTTTTTTTTTTTTTTTTTTTTTTTTTTTTTTACTAACTTTGCTACGGTTAATGTCATAAAAATGTAAAGAAAATGAAGTGAAACAAAAAAGGCTATGTTCTCAAAAAGACTGACATGAAAACAAAGACTAATGAGGAGAAACAAAAGACTGATGAGGAGAAACCAAATACTGACGTGAAAAACAAAGACTGATGAGGAGAAACCCCCGTGAAAAGACTACAGCCCTCTGTGCATCTCCTCCATGAATGTGATCAACAAGGATTTTAGTACCGACCTTGAATCTTATAGCTAGCCTAAAATTGAGTATAGATAGGAAAGAGGTAAGAACCGGTGTCTATTTATTGCATGCCTAAACACAAGTTTGAGTTGAGAAGGAAAATAACCTAGAAATTTGGTTGATTTTAAAGTAAAAGACTTCTTCTCAAAATTTTAACTTCCTGTCTCTTTACTTTTTCTTACTAAAAATACTTGAGAATTGAGCATAGTGTTCCTTGTTTAAGTCACTAGACTTTGTATTTAGTTTTAACAACACCCCTCCTAAGGGTTGTTAACAACCAATTATTTGAAAAACAATTTTCACTTAAATGACTAATGAAAGGTATTTGAGTTTGATAAAATCAAGAAAATTGTTGGTGATTGATTATTCATGATTTTTTGTGGACATAGTATATTTTCTAAGCTTGATTCTCGGAAATCAGTTGTTAACAAACTACCCTAAAGGGTGTTGTTAGTAAAACCCTTTTTTTCTTCATAATTTTGCTATGGGTTAACAGCACAAATGTGATAGTACATTGGTATTTTAGATATGTATTGCAATGAGTCGGACCGCATTATAGAGTATGAGGATTGCAGTATTCTTGTAGAAATATTGAATGATAACTATATTCTAGTTATTTTAGGGAGTGTTTAGGGTCGCATTTTCTTGCATATTATCTGATTATCATGTTTAGAAAAAGCACATAATCAGTTTGCAGTGTTTGGCATCAAATTTCCAAAAATGGATCTATTAGACAGTAGACACTAAAAAAAATTGATTATCTTCTTATTGCGATATTAAACAACATAATTAAATCTAAACACTATGTATCAGTTACACGTTTTGCTACAACTGATTATTTAATTATAATTATTCAAAACGCAATCTATTTTCAGAAAGCAATCCTCATCATCTCTTTAATACAAATAACCAAGTGGAACTTGCGAGTCCCAATGAATATACCATGCTCGAGTTTTGACGTTAGTTCAGGCTTCATGCTCGGCGTTGTTTTGACTCGAATCACTCGATTAGTCCCCAATTTAAACATGGTCATCAAAAAGTATTAAGTGTGTACTATTCCCATCTTTGAAACATAACTGGGTCAACTGACTTCATGACTCGAGATGTGAGCACCTTTCCATTAAGAGATTTGTGTCCATTTTTTGTTGATCATACAGTTTTTATTCAATTGGTATTTGTAGATTACCGGGGAGTCCAGAAAGAAGGAAGAATACCTGTGTTTCCCAGAACATTATTGTGCGTGCTATTCATTCTGATATGACATCGTCAACAGAGGAGAACAACTTTGTGTAAGCCTCATCTGTTTCTCTTCTGGTTACATGTTTCGTCTCTTCATCTCAGTTTTTGTTAACTATCTTAATAATTTTTAGTGCAAACATCAGCTGGCTGCTAGGCTTGCTGTCTCGTTGGGTACATGTTGTAACAATTCGCAATTTCAGGTTAACTTTTATTCCCGAAAATTTTACTATTCACTTTTTACTATTCACTTTTCACTATTCATCTCAGAAATTTTTATTTCATATTCTCGTAAGTTAAACTATTTTAACGATAATTCGAGAGTTTGACGCTCGTCGGATCATTTCTGCAAAAATCACAAAGCCGTGTCCGAGATTTACTTTTAGGTTTAAACGTCCTTCCAGCATCCCGATATATCCATAAAACATTATAAACAATAGAAATATGATTTTCTATCATTTTATGACAATTCCAAAAGTTTTTGAATTTTGCGTTTTCCAGTTCAGCGTTTTACGCGAATTACGCGTTTTAGACCCGTGTTTCCAGTTTTTAGCAGGGTTTTAGCACCCGATAGAACCTACCACTCATTTTATATTTTATTATGGAGTATATTGATAAGTTCTACCATATTTATAAGTTTCATATTTTTAGGATACCCGGTTTTACGTTTCGTAACTTAACAACTTACGGTTAGCAACTTACGGAGTCAAAACTAGCTACATACTTAGGATAATACCATCAAAAGTACACACCTTGTTCTCCAAGTTCTTGAATCGCCACTAGGGGGGGCATTCACACTTGTGGCATGATCTCATGACTTTAGCCATTAGATCAATATTTATTTACAACTTTGTCTCCAAGTTTTAGCACTTTCCTAGTCACCTTCCTAACCTCCTCATTTTTAGTATAAAAGCATGCTCATGTCTTCCTTTCTTCACCACAAAAACGCAACACCCTTTAAATCATAGCACCATGATCCTTTGATCTTCAATATACAAGTTACACTACAAAGTTCAAGGTCTTAGTATTCTCTACCTAGTTCTTAAGTTTGTTTGGTGATTCCATGGTTGAATTAGGAGCTACACAAGGTTACTAGGGCTGAAGTTAAATGGTTTTCACAAGGGTTAGATCAAGGCTAGCAAGGGTTACAAGAGTTATGGTGAAGGGTTTACAAGATTAGGTTTAGTGTCCTAGTTCTATACTTGATTTCCTTTCTTAAGTGAAAGCCAAAAGTTGTAAGAAACCCTTATACACTTTCTTGCTCAATATCATTTTCATGCTCTTTGTGTTCTTTTCATGCTATATATGTTCTTGTTATTGTGTTCATGATGTTTAAAAATGGATAAAACGAGTATTGGTATACATATGTTAACTTATGACAAGCAAACAAGCAAACTAGTGATTTTTATGGAAAACCACGACCAAAATAGTATAACTTTGATATTTGACACTTACTGTTAAAGAGGACTTAACAAGGAAAACATAGCAATTTGAATCACCCAAAACGAGTACACGAGTCAAAAGTTATGACCATTTGAAGTTAGCGAAACCAAAACGGCAAAACTGCCTAAATAGCATTCTGATCAAATTTTGATTTTTTAAGTCCCACTTCTGGTCCGATTCATCAAAAAGTTAAAACACGAAAGTTGTCCGGAACGACGTTTTCGTTCAGGAACAAAGAAGCTCGATCCCTGAAAAAGCTTTCTGAGTGATAATTTTTTTCAAATTCTTAACAGCCCATTTTTAGACCAAAGTAACTATATAATGGTTATAATTACATGAGACCAAGAGGTCTAATGACCTAAATCCAAGACCACAACCATGGCTAACGCCAAGGTTGAGTCTCAAGACCATGGTAACAATGACCAAGGTCACGGCAAAGTCACGGCTAAAGACTATATAACTTTTAAAGATCAAAAACTTATATATATGTTATCAAATACTACAATAGTAGGGAGCCTCATGTGAGGAGTTCATTAAGTAAGCCGTCGAGATGAGTTGTGGATTTACGAATTAAGGTGTCCTGGCTCCTCGAACGTTTACTCCATGACTTCTGAATTATGTCGGCCCGAACGGTAGTAAGAGATGTACAACCTATACATGCTTCATAAACCATTTATATTCAAAGACTTACACTATATACTAAGTACTACATCATGAACATTATGCAAGACATATATAGGCAATTCTTCGTATTCTTAGACGTTACTCCAAACCTAAGTCGCAACGTTCTATTATAGGCTGCTCTTAGAGACTTTCGCGATTCGACTACTACTATCATTTCTCATTACATAGCTTAAGGTGAGTCATAGCCCCTACTTTTTCATACTTGTTTTAACTCTTGGGGGGGATACATGCTCAACTACTTGCTTACTTGTACAAATACTCAAAACATTTATACTTGATTGTTTCATACTTGATTGTCTTATACTTGATTGCATTATACTTGATTTCATACATACATGACTGTTTTATCTTTGGGAAGTGGCTCCCAGTAATCTTTTATCTTTGGGAAGTGGCTCCCAGCAAACTTTTATCTTTGGGAAGTGGCTCCCAGTTTTCTTTGGGAAGTGGCTCCCAGTTGTCTTTGGGAATTGGCTCCCAAGTGAGGTCTTCGGAGATGAAGTAGAGACTCACTACTAATTGCTTAATTGTTTTGATGAACTTATACATGTCTTTATTATACTATATGTTAGCAGTGGGTTGTGAACACACAGGTTGCAAGTCTCTTATGGCGGGACTTGCAACTGAGTGGATTCACAATGCCTTTGCTGTGTGAACATTCTTTAAGGCTTTTCAACTATTTTAAGACAAACTCTATGAACTCACCAACCATTGTGTTGACACTTTAGCATGTTTATCTCAGGTTAGTAAGGCGATAGCTAGTGCGTGGAACTTAGAGTCAAGCTGCATATTCTGAAGACTTACGCTTTTATCATTTACCATTCAAAAACATTTGTATACATTTATGTATCATACTTTGGAATCTCATGTTTGTAACTTTGAATTCATTAATCGAATGGTAACTTTTCAAAACGTCTCATTTAGAGTTCGTTTTCTATAACTTGTACTTTGTATTATGAAGTAGCACCCCTATGACACAGTCTTCCGCTGCGGTATTTTGGGGGTGTTACAGATTGGTACCAGAGCCTTGGTTATAGAGAACTAGGTTGCATTTAGTACCTAGACTATAACTGCTATATACGTTAAGACTCTCCTCTTTATTTGCCTTAGACACACTACATACACATACGCTTTTTGGTAGTTGTTGGTTTAGTTCCACGCTGTTAGATGATGTGACTTTAGTATTATAAGGAGCCCCAGAGATTAGTCTAATTGTGAATGATAGTGGGATCAATTTGTTTAAATTCAAGGATAATGAAGGTATGCAAAATGTTCTTGCTAAAGGGCCATGGATGGAGAATAATAGGCCATTGTTTGTGTTAAAATGGAACCCTGATATAGAGATGAAGAAGATTGAGCCTGTTATTTTGCGTGTTTGGGTCAAGCTTATGAATATTCCAATGGAGACATGGAGTTTAAAAGGCATAAGTGCTCTAGCTAGCAGTCTAGGTAGGCCACTAATGATGGATGAAATGACAGCTAGGATGTGTCAAAATGGGATTGGAAGGTCTGATTATGCTAGAGTAATGGTTGAATTTGAAGCATGTAAAGTAATGAAAAATGAGATCAAAATTGAGTACACTGATAAGGAGAGGAAGGTTAAAGGAACTAAGATGGTGAATGTGATGTATGATTGGAAGCCAGAATGTTGTAACCATTGCAAGGTGTTTGGACATAGTTTTGAGAAGTGTGATGCTAGGCCTAGAACAGTGGAAGAACTAAAAGCTAAGGCTGATGAAGAGGCAAGGATTAAAAGTTTGAATGAGGCTAGGGTTGCAAAGGCAAGTGATGTAAAACAGGGTAATAATGGTAATTGGCAACAGCAGAGAAAGGGAGGCCAACAAAGATGGAATAACTATAGGGAGGAGTATAGAGAGAAGAATGTAAATGTGGAAACAATGAAGAATGTGGCAAAAACAATGGATAGTGGAACTAGTGTTGAGAAGAATGATAAAGGGAAAGGAAAAGAACAAGTTTATGGAAATAAAACTGCTAGTAAGGATAATACAGGAAAAAGGAAAAATCAATTTGAGGTTCTGAATGGTGTTGAGGAAAATGATGATCAGGAGTTAAGTATACTGAAGGGTAGAATGGTGGTTGATACTTTTTTGAATAAAAAATTGCAGCCTAGTTGTGTTAAATCTAGCACTTGGACACAAGATATGATAAGGTACTTTAAAGACCAATGGGAAGTGGATAGAATCAAAGAGAAGGAAGCTGCTAGACAGAATCAGGAAGACGTATTGGAGAATAGGAGTGCTTTAGCTCAAACCATGACTGCAGATAATGTCATTGGAATGAGTAAGGCTGCTTTGAATTAAACCTCTTGTTTGAATTGGTGTAGGTAGGAGTTTATTTTTCTGTTTCTATGGATTTTAATATAGTTACTTGGAATATAAGGAGTATGAATAAACTGAAAAAACAAAAAGAAGTGAAAAGAATGATTGTTGAAGATAGTATTCAAGTCTGTGCTATATTAGAAACACATGTAAAGCCTCATAAGTTACCTAAGGTGTGTGAAAAGACCTTTGGGAACTGGAATTGGACTTCTAATGTTAGTCATAGCATGAATGGGTGTAGAATTCTAGTAGGATGGAATAATGATAAAGTGAATTTGATGGTTCTAAGCAGTTCAAGGCAAGCAATATTATGCGAAATAGAAACCATTCCAAATAGAGTCAAAATCTTTTGCAGCTTTGTGTATGCTGCAAATACTGGTAGAGAAAGAAATGAGGTCTGGATGGAGTTAAGAAGAGCTAAAAGTGTCACTTATGCGTGGCCATGGTTGGTAATGGGAGATTTCAACACTACTATTAAAACTATGGAACACTCTACTGGTGGCTCTGTGGTAACATCAGACATGCAGGACCTTATTGATTGTGTAAATGATACTGAATTGGAGGACTTATGTAGCACTGGTATGTTCTTCACATGGATCAAATCACCCTTAAATCCACATAACAGCATCCTTAAAAAACTTGATAAAGCCATGGTTAATGAAAGTTTCATTGAAGCATTTCCTTATGCCATAGCTGAATTTCTTCCTTACCTGGTCTCTGATCACAGTCTAATAAAAGTGAAATTTCCTCAATGTTTTGATAAGAAGATAAAGCCTTTCAGATTTGCTAATTACATTGCAAACAAAGAGGAATTCCTTCCAACTGTGGCTAGTGAATGGAAGAATGGGATCAAAGGTTGCAGAATGTATTGTTTAGTAAAAAAGATGAAGCAATTGAAGAGTAAGATGAATAAACTTAACTGGAAGAATGGCAATTTGTTTGAAAAAGTGAAAGCTTGCAGAGAGAAGTTGAAGACTGCTCAAAATGACCTTGATGCTAATCCACATTGTGAAACTCTTAAAAAATGTGAGGTTGAAGCTTTGAATGAATATAATGAGGCTATTAATGATGAAGAGGAATTTCTATTTCAAAAAGCTAGAGTGGACTGGATAAGCAAAGGAGATGGGAATAATGAGTATTTTCACAAGTTACTAAAAAGTAGAAGACAAAAAAGTAGAATTTTGAGTATTTGTGATGAGAATGGTAACAGGTACATGGGAAAGGAGATGGAGGAACAATTTGTTAAACATTTTCAGAGCTTTCTAGGTGCAACTAATACAGCTGATGCTAACTGGTATTTCAATGGTGTATTTGGAAACATACTTAGCACAGAAGAGGCTGCTAAAATGGTAGAAGATGTTACTGACAAAGAGATACAAATGGCTATGTTCAACATTGATGGTAATATGGCTCCAGGGCCTGATAGGTATACATCTACTTTCTATAAAAAGGCTTGGTCTATAGTAGGAATGTGTAACACCTAAAATCTGAGAACATGTGAAAAGACCAAATTGCCCTTACAAATTTGAAACTTAATTAAAAGCTTATTAAAGCACCAAATAAATTCCAAACTTCTGGTAGTGGACAAGATATGATACCAAATAATTTTGACAACTCCATTTAATATTTTTACAAGCCATGAAATTACCAAAATGCCCTTTGGGCGCCGAATAGAAATTTTATTATTAATATTATGATTTTTAAAGGTAATTAAAATGCATTTAAAATAGCAAATCAAATCAAATCAATTGCCTAACTTAAATCCCGAAATTTTGGTCAATTTCCTCCCCTAGACTCGGCTATCTACCCTATATATTTTATACATTTATTTTCTTTCCTTATTCACTTGCCGAGTAAACCCAAATCAACAAATAAATCACCATTCATTCCATACGAATTTTCTGAGGTCCAAGCATAATTTTTATGAGTTCATGGTCGTGCTAGGAAGCCAAGAAAATTGGCCATTCGATTTAAAAATCCCTGAATCTTTTATTGTCGAATTTTGTTCACAAGTAAGGTAATATTCCATTTTAATTCGTACGACCTCTTATAAATTTAATTTCTATTTTTCCTGAGTTCCTTACAACATATATGATATTCGAAAAATGATTATAAGGTTTGTTGGTCGCGTTTGTTCTCGTGGGAAATTTTGGTGTCGTATTATCCAATTCGAGAGGTGTAATTCGTCCAGCCTATTCTATTTGTTCCAGATCTGGTCTGGTATTTTTCTCACGTCTCTTACATCATATAAGTCTCAAATAAAATGCTAAAGTCGAACCATGCATGCTCTATGAATTATTTGTGAATTAAACCTTAAAAACGTAACAAAATTCTGAATAATTCTATACGAATTTTCTGGGCATGAGCACTATTTTATGTGGACTCTATATAATATATATGACCTCATAAAAATACTAATTAGAATTTTTGAGGCTTGGACCTTGTTTTGTGAATTTATTTTTCTAATCGCTAATAAGGAATAAAAAAGAAATAAAAGGAACCCTAATTAATTCGACCTAGGGTTAGGGTTTTGGATATAGAATCTGGTAATTAATGATGTTTTAAGGTTATTATAATGATGGTGCAATGATTGGAGATTAATACTAGGGTTTTGGTTAGTTTTTGTATTTAACGATTTGGAATAAATAGTATAAGGGGATGTTTTGTAATTTTATAAAACTCGTGGGTACTTTTGTAATATGTTTTAATCAAGGACTAATCATGTAAAAATATAAAATAAGGGCCATGTGTGTTAGATTTGTAATTAAAAGGTTTTAAAAGGTAATTATATATAATTGTTAATTCGATTTACAAATAATTAAACTAGAGGGACTAAAAATGTAATTTTCAGAAACTTGGAGCTGTTTTGAGTATTTAAAAGTATTCAAGGGGTTTTGTGATAAATTGGTAAATAAATGGCTTAATATGTAATTATTAATAATTAAAAGTTGAAATTGTAAATTAAAGGGTTAAATATGTAACTTTGATAACTTGAAGGACTTAAAGTGTAAATTGTGAATACTTGAAGGTATATTCGTATAACATGATAAAATAAGGGATCATTATGTAAAATGGATAAGCTAAGGGTTTAAAGTGTAACTTTGAATACTAAAAGGTTTAAAGTGTAATTTTGGAAATATAAGGGTGTAAAAGGTAAAGTTATGAAACCCTAAGGACCAAATGTGTAAATATGTTAAAAGATACTTTGATTCCATTAATAATGACTCAACTTTCTAATTATGGAAACTTTCTAAAAGTGGAAACTTACTATTTATGGAAACCTGCTAAAAGTGAAAAGTCACTTTAAATGGAAAGTTACTAAAACTGGAGAGCCGACTAAAATGAGAAATCTGAATTGAATAAGTTATTAATAATAAGCCGATCATTAATTCGTGTAGATTCGTTGAAGAAGGAGTGTTTCCATATGCTTACGTATGTTATGATTTCGATGGCGATTGAGGTACAGATATTCTGACCTTTCTCAAAAGGTTTCTCATGATCTCTTTCATATTCTGATCCGTTAGTTCCCGAATTGATGCCATTGCTATGATCCCCTTTACTTGAACCTTCTCTGTTGACCCCACTTGATATGACCTCCGTTATGAACCTATGCTATGAAAACCTTCTTAATGATACCATGGAAATGTTTTGAGAAGAACCGATTTGAAAAGATGTTTATAAATGATGCTAAATTTCTTTTTAAAAGAAAGGTTATTTAACTTTCATGAACACTATATTTTGAAAGACCATTTTTATGAAAACTGTTTTAAAAGATTATTTAAATTAGACTTTTAATAGAAACTTTTGAAACGGACTTTTGAACTGAACCATGAATTGATTTTTGAATATGAACCTTGACCTGATAAACTCTGATTGGACCTTGAATACTATTTCTGATATGAACCCTTTGTTATGAACTGCTATTATGAACCTTTGATATGATTCTGAGATACACCTTTGCTATATGACCTTTTGTATGATATGAGACCTGACTCTTAGTTTGATACCCGAGCCATTTCTGTTTCCCTACCTATGGAGGTACCATAGGCATGTCTGTGATGCACCGCTGGCATGACTCATGTGTGGGTGAGTGATTTCTCACGCCGTCCCTTTTTATGATTACTATTATGGCCATTATGACTTTGAGTATATGACTTTGAGATTGACTTTAAGTAAGGGGCGTATGGATTGCAATCCTAGACATGTATGCTTAGTGGATTTAACTATGACTTTGAGTTGACTTTGAGGTGATTGGTACTGTGTGCTATACATGCCCTTCACAACCCCTGGGAGCTGATCACTCCACCCTTATGATACGTGAGGACACCCCTCATATTATCTGGTTGCCTGAGAGGTATCCCCTCTGATTGTGAGATTATGAATTGAAGGCTTATGACTTTGAGATATGACTTTGAGTTTTGGGCTCGTGGTGGAGGACTATCCTATTCCTTCATTTCTATTATTCATTTGTTTATTCCTTATGATATTCCCCAATGCACTATATTTCAGTTCTATTTCATTATCATTGCTTTGTATATGTATCTGTTCACTGGGCTTTTTAAGCTCAGCGGCATTTCCTTTTCCTGCGGCAGGTTTTAGTAGGAAGCTGGGTTATGGGAAGAGAGTGTGACTGGACTTAGAAGACTATGCTTTGGACTAGAGACGATTAGATGAAGTTTCACTTTATTAGACATAGTATTTATTGTTTTGTAACCTTGTAGTTTCAGATTTTCATTTGTAACCCTGAATTTCGTTGTATGTATGAATCATATGCTTGTGTTTGTTCTGATATGTCACTGTAATGTAATACTTCTACCCTTATCGGGTTGGGGTGTTACAGAATGGATGTGTGTATTGCTGTTAAAGAATTTTTTAAAACTGGGAAACTTTTAGGTGAAGTTAATGCAACCTTGTTATCCATGGTCCCTAAAATCTCTAATCTAACCAAAGTCTCTGATTTCAGGCCAATAGCATGTTGTAATGTGATTTACAAATGCATAAGTAAGATTCTAACTGAGAGATTAAAGTCTGGATTACAAAAATTGGTTAATCTGAATGAGAGTGCTTTTATAAAAGGGAGAACTATTCAAGACAATATTCTTATTACTCAAGAAATTCTCAAAGGATATGACAGGAATAGTGGTCCTAGAAGGTGTTGTATGAAGATTGACTTAGCCAAAGCATATGATACTGTGGATTGGGGATTTCTTGAACAAATTCTAATGCAATTTGGATTTCATAATAAAATGGTTAATTGGATCATGATGTGTGTCACAACTGCTAAGTTCACAGTATGTATTAATGGTGAGAGAAGAGGATACTTTAAAAGTGGGAGGGGTTTAAAGCAGGGTGATCCCATATCACCATACCTTTTTACACTTGTTATGGAGGTTTTTGCATTACCGATGACAAGAAATACTCAAAGTAATGGTAATTTTAAGTACCATGCAGGATGCAAAGAGCTCAAATTAACCCATCTCTGCTTTGTAGATGATTTGCTAGTAGTTTGCAATGGTGATGTGGAGTCTGTGAGTATTATTAAAGATACTTTGTTAGAAATCAGTGGTATGTCTGGATTGCTTCCTAATATGGCTAAAAGCACAGTCTTCTTTGGTAATGTCAAGGATGAGGTGAGTAGAAACATTCTTCATATTCTGTCATTTAAAGTGGGCAAACTTCCTATGAAGTACCTTGGAGTACCTCTGATCACCAAGAAGATAGGTGTAAATGTATGCAAGCAACTAGTAGAGAAAGTGAAGAATAGAGTTGAAGATTGGAAAAATAAATACTTGTGTTATGCTGGAAGATTGCAATTAATTGCATCTGTTCTGTCTACACTGAGTGTGTATTGGGCTGCAGTGTTCTTACTTCCCAAATCAAGTGTTAAAGACATTGACATAGTTCTTAAGGGCTTTCTATGGTGCAAAGGAGAGTTAAGAAGACGTAAGGCTAAAGTAGCTTGGAAAGATGTTTGTAAACCTAAGAGTCAAGGAGGTTTAGGAATTAGATTGCTAAGTGAATGGAATGAGGCTCTCATGATAAAGAATCTTTGGAATATTGCTGATGGTAAAGAAACATTATGGGTCAAATGGGTACATGATGTGAAGCTCAAAGGAAAAAGTATATGGCAAGTACAAAAAGAATACAATGACAGTTGGATGTGGAATACTTTGCTTGAACTAAGGGCTAAAGTGAGGTATAACATGGTTAAAAAGATTGGCAATGGCAAGAAGACAAACATGTGGTATGATCAATGGAGCAGCTTGGGTGTACTTAAAGACACAATTTCCACAAGTATACGCAATGCCAGACTTTCTGAGAACATGACAGTTAATGAGATGATATACAACAACCAGTGGAGATGGCCTAATGAATGGTATGCTCAGTATCCTTTGCTTAATAATCTTGGAGTTCCACAATTAGTTAATAAAGATGATATCACTAGGTGGAAGAAAAATGATGGTATAGTTTGTGATTTTTCTACTAAGATTGCTTGGGAACATCTAAGTCAACAAAATGGTATGGTCAAATGGAATAAGGTTGTTTGGTTCTCTCAATGCAATCCAAGAATGGCTTTCATTCTTTGGATGGCTATTAAAGAGAAACTACAAACCCAAGATAGAATTTTGAAGTGGAGCAATGATCAGAGTATGAATTGTCCATTATGCAAAAAAGTAAATGATTCACATGATCACTTGTTCTTTGAATGTGAGTATTCAAAAACTATATGGATAGAGCTTAAATCTAAAATGGAGATTGCATGGATGTCCAACTCATGGGGGGTTTTGATTGAACAGTTTACTAATGAACCTTGTAATAACTCTATTGGTAGTGTTCTCAAGAGAATTGGATTGGCCTCTAGTGTCTACTACATTTGGAAGGAGAGGATTACAAGACTGTTCACAGGTGAAGTAACAGATAATGCAAGTTTCTTAAAGATCATTGAAAGTAACATTAAACTGCAACTTATGAGTTTAACTGTTAAAAAGTCAGTGGAAGTGATGAGAATAGCTAAGAAATGGAATGTGGTGATGAATTTTGCTAAGAATAAGATGCTCTCTAGTGCAACAGTTCCATAAGAGAGTGTTTGGGACATGGAGTATTGATGCTTTAGAATGCTCCTTGTCAGGTGTTCTGAGGGCCTTGTATCTTGTAGTTGTTGAAAGGGTGATTGGTTACTTTACACACTCATTAGGGGTGCCAGGAGAGGCAACTAATTTTGGGTGTTGCTTTGTCCAACTCAACTTAGTAGACAACTGCATAAAGTAGGTTTCCAGACTTTTGGTGGAGTGCCAACCTGATGATGCCTATTCTTATTTTCATGGTGATGGAGGTGTGGAAATAGGAATGGGAAATGTAGTCAAGGTGGGATGTGTCCTTGGGCAACTCTGTGCAATGTGAGTTAGCTTTGTGCATAAGAGTCCCAATGGAACAGGAGTTTTGATCTCCTTGTTGGTGATGCTCTGAATAAGAGCCTCTAGTGACATTTGTATGGGCTGCAAATGGAACTAGAAAGGGTGTTTGTTCAGTGGAAATGTAGTCAACAAGGGATATTTCTCCATGGTTGCCTAGATGTTAGCATGTATTTGCTAAGTCTAGAAGAATGGTGAATTTGAATCAGTTTAGTTCCTCAATGCAAGCTTTCAATGTATCTGTTTTAGTATTTTAGTCAAATGAGCTTGTTCATTTGTACTGCAGTGAATGTTTGTTGTAATTTGCTGATTCATAAATTAATAAAATTCACCATTTCAAGAAAATATAAGCACTTTAAATAAGCAATTCCTAACGGTTGTCCAAGAGTCCCTTACCAATATCTAGTAATTAGTAATGCTCTTGCCTTTGAGATTTGTGGTGACTCGTGTTACTCTTCTTGGTTCCCCCAACCCCCATTCCTTTCTCTTGATAGATAGGTACAATCATTGATAAATATGTCAGTATAATCGTTTTGATGTGTGCAAGTCTGATGAACAGCTTTCAGAGCTGCTTGCAAAACCGCAACAAAAATGACTCTTTTGTAGCCGACGGTTACTTGCTGTCGTCACTTAGGTTAAATTTGATTTGTAGTCAGATATTATGGTTAGATAATAAAATGGATTGAAAGTAGTATGGTTGCTTAAATATATTGCTGAGTTTTTTGTTTGATTGTGTATCATAGCCAATTCTGATCTTTGTTTATGCGACATAATCAAACCTTTAAGCTGATAACAGCTTCAGCACGCCGTCCTTGATGAGACTGAAAACCTCGTTCTTTGTCCATACATACTGCAAGATTTGTAGAATCAAACAACAAATTATGCAAATAGAGGGCGCTCGTATGGCAAGAACAAATCACGAAACTATGCTCATCATAATGATAAATGAATGTTCGTTCACCAGAAAATGAGGAATTATATGTATGCAAAGAAATATGAAGCATATACCAAGAGATATCACACTAGTGAATATAAATCCATGAAACATAGTAACAACTACATAGAAACCGAAACATTTGAAGCAAAGATATCCAAGAAAGCAAAAAATGCTAGCAGAACAAGGTTCTAAAACATGGCTTCTTGAAGCCCCCTAACAAGCCAAAAACTACCAAA
This sequence comes from Artemisia argyi, assembly GCA_030686995.1. Taxonomy (NCBI): domain Eukaryota; kingdom Viridiplantae; phylum Streptophyta; class Magnoliopsida; order Asterales; family Asteraceae; genus Artemisia; species Artemisia argyi. The sequence goes on from JARVZY010012442.1 coordinate 30,872, forward strand.
AAGATGGGGTGCAGGGGTACTACTATTCTTTGTTACTAGCGATATCATCAACCAAAATAGATCTCCATATACATAACATCAGAGACTATACATAACATCAAAAACTACCAAAAATTTGAAGTGAGGACTAATTAGCCCACCAAAATATCTTTTTCAGCTTCTCATCACAACATACGATAACCCTTTTGTTTGTTGGATCCTGCATACAAATATGAAAACAGTGAATTAGTTACCAGTTTTGCAACATCCATACATAAAGATGCTTACACATAGGACAGCAACTCAGCTTAGAAATTTGTATTTCAACAAAAGCACAGAACTTTGATATCTTAGAAGGGTGTTGGGTGTGTTATAAGAGTTTAATGTGATACAGAAGATAGCATTGTGATGTTCTTCTATTTCGAGAGATTCTTACAAGCAAATAATCAACTTTTAGTGTGTCCGCAAACTCCAGATTATATATTTACGAAGTAGTTTTATTTTTTATTTTTTTTGAAAACGTTCAGTATATATTAATCACGAAACATATATCTCTTTAAATTGATTTACATGTTGAAGCAACGACATGTCCAAGGCCCCAACTTAAATCCATTCTATTCATACATTCAAAGCAAATCAGACAAAAATGTAAAATCAGACAAAAATGTTTATGAGGCTCAGACAAGGTGGGAATCGAAAAAAGTGTAAACATCCGCGATGGCTGCAAATCTACTGATTTGCCCCACCAACGCGCGGACAATCACAACTTTAGTCATATCTGCAGAGATTCATCACAGTTCCCCCTTAATTTTGTCATTACTAGCTCAAATTAATAGTTCAAATTTAAATACTATATGATACTTCACCCGAATCATATTTATCATTCAAGAGTAGTTTATTTCATATAAATTAGTGATTGGTTACGACTTGTTTGACCCGTTTGAGTCAAACTTAGCCCATTCACCAAACGGATACTTTTAATACATGCCAAATGGTTTATTTAATTCATCTACTCGTTTACAACTCAATTCATGCCTTTTTAATACCACTTAACTCATTTAGTCCGTTTTTCAATCTAACCATACATCTTGATCCCACAAAACCAATATTACAAGTTCCTAGCATCATCATAACCTAGCTCATTATCTAGCCAAATGATGTCATGAACTCATTTTATCATATTATGCAAAAATTGCTAGAAATTTCTAATCAAGCTTATTATATATATATATTATAAACCGTGGACTTTAGCAACAGTGCTTTTAAGCCCAATTGGTTAATCCGATAGCCCAAACCCACACCACTTAATATTACCCGGGTCCGCATATACTTTATCCCCCTCACATCTCTCTCACAGCTTTTCCGGTTTACCGGTGATCCAAAATCCGAAACGCCGACCCATCCCGAAACGAATCGGGGCATCTATAGTGATTTATGTGTGTGTCGCTACAGTGCCATCTACAGGACTTGAATTTTTTTATTGGGGCACAGTGCCTTTGTAAGATGATACAGGTTTTGTGGCTATTTTTTAGCCAGATGTTAGCAGGTACATGCCCCTTTTTTCCACAGCCATTGTTTTTGGTTTCTGGATTCTTCATAAGCGCCTACACACAGACACACATAGTAGAACTCACCTTAGATCTAGGGTTCATCATTTTTTTAATTACATTTTTTTTTGATAAAAAGTTTTTTTTTTTTATTCACATGTTTATGTTAATTGCAGGTTTTAAGTATTTTGAGTGGGATCCATGAATTGCCAAAAAGGATGGAGTCCACTATCACGAATTTTTTTTTGGAAGGTATGTGATTCTTACTTTTTTTTTACTGATCAATGGTTATTTTGTGTTTAGTTTAACTGGGTACTGATAGGATCCACATAATAAATTGTAGCGCCTATCATTTTGCATCCCTTGATCCACATAGAGCAGCGGGTGATCCACATAGACCAACGGATGAAGCATTTTGCAATATTTTGCTTTTTGGGACTCCTGAACTGAGTGAAAGTGCATTTTGGAAATCAGGTATATGAGTGTGGCATTTGCAATATGTTATTATATGCAAATAAGCAGACCAGTGGGTTGAAGTAATATATATAAAATGTATATGATTTTCTTGATTGCAGAAAATCATGGTGAATGTTCAAGCAATCCGCCAAGTTCTAGCAGAAGTTGTCAAAATACAAATGAAACAACATCAGGTCAACAAGGTAGACAGTATAAACTATTTATACTTTCATGGTTGAAAGGATTCGTACTTTCAAGCTTGCAAATATCAATGACAGTGTTTGTAGAAAATACTTGCAGAAAATCATTTGTTTAAACAGGTTATTTTTTTTACCAAGGTTGGATGATGTAGTGATTCATCCCTTTTAATATTTTCAGGTAATCCATTGCAGGCACGGATTAAAAAGATAATGCATGCAGACGAGGATGTGGGAAAAAGTGCCATGTCAATGACGGTTATAGTTTGTAAGTGTTTTAAGGGGATGTTTGTTTTACCTTATCTGACGGGCAAAAAAATGGGGTTTTAGTCATTTAAGTTTTGTGTTATTCATGAGTTGGATTCTTGATTTTCAGGAACTTTAAGTTTGTTAATGAAGTAAAAAGAGTTTGTTCGATAATGGTATGTCTTTTACATCTTTTTATATAATCATGTATAAACAATTTTGGGTTGTGATAAAGTGTGTGGTTTTATAGGTGATATATAATAGGCATACCGAACAAAGTAGGAAGAAGCTAAGAAAGATAGACAGGTGGGCTCGGATATCCTTTTGGTGTTTTTGTTTCTAGATAAAGAGCGCGAGAGATAAAGAGGGTGAGTGAGATGGTTCTAGAGAGACCGAGAGACATAGAGAGGTGGGCTGAGATATCCCTTTGTCCACTTTCGCACCTTCAAATCTGAGCCCCACGATTTCACTATTTCAGTTTAATCCAAGATACTGCCATTCATCATGTTGGATCAAGTAACATTGAATTTGAAGGTGAAAATTTATTTCTGCTTAATAATATCGTTTTAGAATTTATTCTTATACTTTTAACTGTCTTTTTTTTTCTTTCAAAAACCATTGAATGCTGGCATATTTGCTTCTTGCAATTTGAGCAGAAAGATCTGCCAGCCACGGATAGCTCATGACGATATGTGAGAAGGACTTTCTTATGGTCTTTTGTAGTGAACCAGTGGGGTTGATGAATGTGGAAGGCCAAGGTGAATAAGGTTTCTTTCCTAATACACTGTATTTGTTTCAAAATATACTTTTATAGCTTGCTCTTATACTTAACTATTGCTTTTGTTTCGAAACTAATTGAATACACGCGCGTCGCCAATAAGGCATTACAGGTTGGTCTGGGTTCATTTGATATCAACGTTGCAACAAGGCCACAGGTTGGTATTGGTCATTTGTAACAAAACCATTCTGCTGCTCCTTTATTCACGCATGATAGAAGGACATAATGTGTAGAATCAAGCAGCGGTGAACTTCAAGGTAATAAGATTTCTTATTTTTGTTTCTTGCCATATTGTATTTATGTGACTACGTATTTTATCTATTTTGGGAAACCAAAAAAAATATACCTTTATTGGCTTAGGTTTTGAGTTTGATGGATACTTCTATGAGACAACCCTTTGCTAGATGCATTAGGTAATTTTTATCATTCATGTGCATGAATAGATATAATAATAGTACAGGTGGTTAATTAGAATGAAGGGCTCATTATTACCTAATGCAGCTTTGGTCTTCTAAGGAGTTTAGTTCTTTTCTTGCAGTCAATGACCTTATCCAGTTAGGCTTATGGACTTAAAGCCATAAGGATGAGAGGACCTTAACATTCTGGTACTTACCATCTTTGTGTTTCAGATGGCTTGCCTTATGCCAAACACTCCATTACACCTAGATTAACTCTTTAATTTACAATGGTTATAAGAATTATTAAGGTACTGTACATACTTAGGCTGGTATTAAATAATCTCGCTATGGAAATTAAGGGTTGAAATATATGTGGTGCATCATAATTTTAAATAATTGTGTTATCAAGTTAGAAGATTATGTGGATGATATATATAGATAAGTAGAGACTTGGCTACAACATATAGTGTATTTAGAAAATAAGATTAGCCAATGCTTTAATCACTTTACGAGGTATTTTACTTATCACGAATGAATTTGGTTCAAATTATATGTTTAAATTATGAAGGCAAGTTTAGAGCTACATAAGTTATTAATCAAAATATTGTATAAAATTGTTTTTAATGTCTTAAATATATGATTTGCAAGGTAAAATAATGGTATTTACCTGATAATGCGTCTAATTAAAGTTAGCATATACGGAGTAATATTTAAGTATTTATATTTATAATTTATAAGGAAATATGTGTACACCTTGCTAGGATTGATCGTGTCTCTCAGGCAGCAGCTGCTCTCCAAAGAAGAGAACTTCAGGATTCACTTTTGGTTGGATCAGTCTGAAACAAGCAGGATGTATTCAATGTATTTGCTTTTGGCTAAAAAATGAGGTTACCACTCTTTCTATTATATTTGTTCAGTTTTTATTTGTTTTCACTTGAGTTTGGAAAATACAATGAGTGGATTGATTTTTTTTTTATAACGGGTCAAATCAAAACAGTCGCCTATAATTAGATTAAAAGGAAAGGGGTCGAACATGTTGTAGGTCACCCAACGTGTATTTTTATGCATTGAAGTTCGAGAGAAATACCATATTCAGTAATTAATCTGTTTGACTTTCAGTTAGAGAAGAAATGGCATTCTGAAGAATGCTTATAATGAGAGCAAAGGAGCAGAACCAGCTTGATGCAAGTGACTGCACAAACACCGCCAGCCTCTACTAAAACCGGATGATGTGACGGATATGTTGTAAGTTATTTCTATTTGTTTATGTAATATTTTGTGTTCTTTAGTAGCAAAACTAATTACGAGATTTGGTTTTGTAGGTCCTGATTTTCTAGGTCCTGTAGTTGCAGAAGTTCAGACCAGGTTTCGTCAGCAGATACGCTTTGAGCAGCAACAAATTAGCACTAAAGAAGTAATATGAATAGGTTAAAAGCGGTGCATATAAAGAGGTTACAAGTGTTGCACACAAGGTCTGTTTTCTTAGCACATGTTGATAGTAAAAAGATTGAGCAGATTGATATTTAAAAAACCACTTATGTTGGTAGGTCATACTTGTGTTATGTTAACAGAATTATTTTTGCATGCAGTGCTGTATTGAAGCTGCATAATATGTTTTATTGAAGTTGTTTGTTAATATGTGTGTTGCGCTAACAAATAATTAAACATACTAACAACATTGTTAGTTCAATGTTTATGTTAAACTAACCAAGCCCTCGGAATCCAACGCACTACAATAACATCGGGCCTCTTTTTTTGCCTATCTTATGTATGCAAACACTGTCATTGATATTTGCAAGCATCTTCTATATACTCAACCATTATCTTTCTATTTATTTTTCATTCACACTATAAACTATTTCCTTAACAAAACAACCCGCCGCGAAGCGCGGGTTAAAAACCTAGTTAAAACCAATCAACGTATCAATTTCAGCACGTATCAATCTAACCATACATTCTAGCAATATAATTTAAATCTTTTTATCATCAAATCACATAAACAAGTAATACCATCTGAGGGGCTTAAATGAACTTACATCATTGACTTGGATTTGGATTATACTTAGGAGTCAGATCAAGCGCTCTTAAAAAATTGATCCTCTCCTGATCCCCTTAATGTATTCAAAAAGACTTGACTTGGCAAACAGTTTTCTCTTTGGCTATTACCTATGTCTGTTTGGCGGTCAGCAGGTTCGGACTAGCGAGGGAGGTTTCAAGCAGGCGGGATAAAGTATAGCTCTTGCTTGGCCTTAACCTTGACTCTGACTGACTTGCTAGGCTGGGAAGGTGCTCGAGCAAGACTAGACTGGGTGAATTGCACCAGAACGAAGGAATGATAGAATAACATTGAAAGCTAAGACAGGAATTGGATTAGAAAGCCAAGATCTGAGTAGTTCTGGTAGCGCCTGGTAGCCAATGAGCGCTTGTCTGGTATCGAATGAGCTCAAGTAGTTGAGTAGCTAAAGGCTTTGCCTTAGAGGAATGAATGTACTGTCTACGGAGGGTATTGACTGCAGAAAGAAGACAGAACAGAGGGTATTGACTGATTAACAGCTCAGTGAGGAGTGAACCTTCTGGCTGATCAATCTCACCGGAGTGGCGGATTGCCAGCAGCGAAGTTCCTTTTCTACAAGACACTGGAATAGTAGAATAGGGTCTATCTTATTCGAAAAGGCTTAGAGCCGCAACACAAGGAAAGATCCATTAACTAGCGTCCTATAATTAAGGCTAACACACATGTATCACCTAATCCAGGAATTTAATCAAACAACTAGTGAAGTCAATATTATAACTAGAGTACACAAGCACCTAAAAACTAGAGTAATTCAGTAATTCTCAATCAAATCAATAAACAATCACTTGTGAAACATAGATTTAACATAGGAGATAACAAAGCAAAATATTCTTCTTGTTAACACAAATACAAAGATTTAATTTTTAACAAATAATCTATTCATACGAAAAAAATATTCTTAAAGAGCAAATGAACTTACATTATTGATTTGGATTCTACTTATAAGGAGTCAGATCAAGCTCTCTTAAAAAACTGATCCTCTCCTTATCCCCTTCAATATTCATAAAAACATGGCTTTCCAAACGGTTTTCCTCAAAATATCTTGCAAATAGAGTTAACTCGTTCGCAGACAACCCATGGCCACGAAGCTGCGCTCCAAGCACGCCCCGCATTATTACATTGGGGTCGGTTGGTGCACTTCGAGCTGTTGAGGAACAGGTACCGGGTGATCCGTTAGCTGTGGAGGACCAGGAACTGGTACCGCAACTGGGTGATCCGTTTCTTCCCAGATGTCACGGGACTCGGATTCTTAAAAGTGGGTGATCCGTTAGCTGTGGACCAGGACTAGGAGCTGTGGAGGAAGAAGAAGAGGAACTGCTACTGCTACTGTAACACCTTTTTCTTGTTCTCATTCTTATTGTAAATTGGGTATAATGATGCTAGGGTTATAGAGGATATGGTGAAAGAGGCGTTATGTTTGACAAAGTATGTGGTAGGCGATGTTTATCACAAGTGGTTTAGGGTTAAAGTAACGTGTGATTAGCTTATTTCATTTCTATGTGTTGGATTGTATATATAGAGGTGTAAATTTTGTATTTGGGGAAGGTGGAAAACGGTGCAAATTGTGTATTGTGTGTATAATGATGCTAGGGTTATAGGCTATAATGGGAAAATTGTGTATCAGGGTATAATGATGCTAAGGTTATATAGGCTATAATGGGAAATTGTGTACCAAAAGTTGACTGATGCTATCACCTACAGGGACATATTCATTTCCCGCCTTTTTAGATGAACCGTCATATTTATCTACCTAGGCCCTATCACTTCTATTCACATTCATCATTATCCCTCTCTATCTCTACAATATATACTACGAGTAGTATTTTTTTTTTTTTTTTTTTTTTTTTTTTTAACATCTCTACAATATATTCACAAACAATCAATCTTTGTAAGTTTTTTCATTTTAGGAATTTTTTTTGATACTATTATTATTTCCTTCTTTTTAAAAAGGTACAAATACAAGAAAACATGGTTTATAGAAGGGTGATGTTATACGTACGGGGACAAGAGGCACCCTTGTCTTCTCCTTATTCCTTATTTTTTTTCGAGTACCTTTCATGGGATGTTTTTCAAGAGACGTCCTATAAAATCTTTTAATATGACCACATGAGTTTCGCGTCTTATAATGATGCAACATATAGGACACTTAGAGAAATAAGTCTTATTAACTATGTTTTATAGGACGCTCAGTCATTGAAGTCTTATTAAGATATATAACATTTACTGGGATTCACTGTAGCTTAGCTACAGTATCACAAAACACTGTCGTGCAACAGTGAAAAGCACTCACATCTAAACAGTGATACGCACAGTAACTAACGGTCATTAGCTATTTAACGGCCGTTAGCTTTAACATTTTTTTTTTTTAAATTGTATGCACTTGGTCCTTCATTTCAGCGGTTCGTTGCAAATTTAGTACGTCCTCACATAATTTACATAATTGGTCCTTCATGTTATACATCCGTTGCAAAGTCGGTTCTTAAGCTCCGCGACAAAGCGCAACGAAAATCAATAATTTTGTATTTGAACACTCCACTACAACGAGCGGTGGAAAAATCCTAGTTATAATTCAATTTATTAAGATGTTTGGCATGAATGTCATATTAAATCTTGTTTATAGGACCTTTAGTAGTGGGGTCTTATAAGAGTTTAAGTTAATAGGACACTTAATAAATGATTATTATTATCTTAAGCTTTATATGGTCTTATCATATTAAAACGTAATAGGATCATATATATTTGGGTCCTATTATGTTAAATTATGGGACCCTTGATGTTTGATTCTTAGTATGATGGTACTAGGGGTGAGCATCTGGTCGGATCCCGATTCAACCCGACTAATCTCGATCCCGAAAGTCACATAAATCATAAACCGAATACCGACACGAAAGTAGTCGATTTTTGGCCTGTCATGATCTGGGGAACAAGCAGCCCATAAGATCGAGCCAACCGGGTCACGAACATCCCCCCATACACCTTGTCAATATCCCTCTCCCCCACACTGGTCTTCAAATAGCTGGCTACCCAAAATGGGATGTTGCAGTAAACACCCGCTGAAAAGATGGTATATTGGTAGAAAAGATCTGAAGCAGTGACATGGTGAGTGGTGCCATGACGCCTCGACAAGCTGTATGTGATGCACCTGTGGGTTAACCTGATCATGGGGTCCCTTATTGAGGTTGCCTCAGTAGTCGAGGTGTACACCCCGTTCCCAATACTCGGCCAAAAAGTGGTGCATCTCATCTCGTTCCTCATAGTCTCCCCATGCAATAACCTCTACATAAAACCTCCCTCAACAGCCTCCTCCCTAGTGTACAAACCAATCCTCCACCCAAACTCAGTAACCGAACATGATCGAACCTCCCCCCCCCCCCCCAACCTAAAGTAAATAGTGGTACCCCCCATATCCGTCCTGGCCTCCGTTAAATCAAAGTGAAAAGTCGCAAAGAACTCCCTAACCAGCTCACTGTACACAGTCTCCCTCATCCTGAACAATCTCTCCCATTGAGGACCCGTAAACCCATCGGTTTGGATCCTCCCCAAGAACTCAGCCTCTAGACCTTGGGATCTCAGAAACTCCCAATCAATCACATCACCAGCATCAATGTGGTGATTAACAAGCTCCGCGTACTTAGTTGTAGTGGCATCATTGTCAAACTCACCCCAACTGTGGACCATTTCTCCATAGTTAACTTGTTGGGACCTAGATGAGCTGCCTCGGTGTTGTCGTGATCGCTTCCTCATTTTCCTGGAAAAAGATAGAGTGGACGAAAACGATTAGAATGAGAATTTTATTGGTTCATGCTGTCAGACACACCTGACGCCGTCAGGAAGGAGTTCCTGATGCCGTCAGACCTAGCGAAAATCGAACCATGCAATTACGAGGGAAAAATCAATTTTCAAACTCTAAACTCATTACCCAAACACTCCTTTATGCAGAAAACATGGGTGGGGGGTCAAAAAATCCGTGGTGTGAAAGATTTTTCCTTAATTAACGCATGATTCGAGTAGAACAATATCACCTAATGGTAACCTCATGATTACAAATCATCAAAGGGAAGACATTACGATTTATCAAAGATGGGTCAAAAAAATGGGGTTTCGGATGATGGGGGTTTTATTGGTAGGACCTAAGGATAATTGAACGAAAAAGAGTGAAGAAAAACTACTTACCAAGTGGAGATTTGTCACGGAAGATGTCGGATTGGATGATGGAGACTCACAGGTGGAGCAGCAATTTGGGTGTGATTTGTGGGTTATGAGTTGAAAGTGATGGAGTTTGGGTTATTATTGCTGAGATAGCTAGGTGACGGCGTCAAGAGTTAACATCTGACGCCGTCAGATGCCCGCATCAGGAATAAAAAGTGGTAATTCCAAATTCAGTCCCTGCACTAGTGTGAATAGCTAAACATAAGTAAAAACTATGAGTAGCCATCCCATTAGTGAAGTCCACCAGGGTCGAACGTTTCATTACAGTCACGGAAAGAGATGTGGTTGTAGAAAGGGGTGGGTGAGGTTTTAGTTAAGTTGTAACCTTCGCATTGGTCAACGGTGGGTACAAAGAGGTATTGTTCCATAGAGGGTCTCAAAGATGTGGTGTTTTTGAGGTGCAACCTCTTCACACCGGGTTTAAAACCAAACGAACGTCTCTTGCACAAATTTGGGAGCGTGGTTTGCAAGCATCCAATGAAAATGTTATGAAATTGCGAGTTCTTCTCCTCCTGAGGATGCTCACAAAAGTAGGAGGTGATTGACGGCGAAGCACTTGAAAAGGATTTCTCGTTATCCTCTTGGTCAAACACCAAAGGAGTTGGAACCTCAAAGATTTTTTCGATTTTTCTTGGTGCGGATTTTTCCTTAATCTTCTCTTTAATCCTTGATATGAATTTGTCTGCTAAATCCATAAAAGCATTGTGAGTGCTTTCCACACGTGCTTCTAAGTGCCGGATTTGTTTTTCCTAATTATTCATGAAGGTTACCATTATCCCTTCGAACTCCACTTGTTGTGAACGTTCAGGAAAATTATGTTTGATAACCGCATTCCCACGTATATTAGGATTCCTTGCGGTTTCAGCAGCAGGCATTTCAGCTCTCATTAATTCTTTTACCTGCTTCTTGATATTTCCCAGTAATTGTTCTCGGGTGGCGTGTACGTAATCAAGTTTCCCCTTACTTGAAAACATCGGGTCCTCCCATCCTTCTTCTTCGTGTTGTGCCAACCCCTCAAGAACTTTCCAGCATTCATCAATGCTAAGTCTGTTTAGCCTGCCCTTGGCTGTGTAATCTATAGCCCTTCTCGTTTGATAGTTAACTTTATCGTAAAAGATTTGAATCTGGAACCATGGTTCGATACCATGATGAGGGACTTTTCGGAGTAGGTCTTTGTATCGAGTCCATGCTTCATAAAAGGTTTCACCTTGACGTTGTTGAAACATCAAGATGTCATTTCTAAGCTTGGTAGTTCTCCCCGGTGGGAAAATTTAAGCAAGGAAACGAGTGGTGAGATCATCCCATGAGGTGATGGATCCCGCGGGTAAACGTTCAAGCCATTGACTAGCTTGATCACGTAGAGAGAATTGGAATAGGCATAATCGGGTTGACTCTCTAGTTGTAACATCAAGGTCTATAGAATCTACGATTTTAAGGAAGTCATTGAGATGTTGATTTGGATTTTCGGAACGAAGTCCATGGAATGCACATCCGCTTCGCACCAACCGGATGGTGTCGGATCGCAAAGGGGACACATTGGCTCCTTGGGTGAGCTCAATGGTGTTTCGATAGCCTTGGTGGCTAGGTCGGGAGTACTCTCCTAGGGTTCGGGGCCTAAGAGGCTGGTTAGCTAGTGGTGGGTTTTGTGGGTGGTCTTGTTGTGGTGGGATGATGGGTTCAAAGATGTTACCATCGTCCATGATGTCGAATGGCGAAGAGTTACGAACAAAAACACGAAGAAGTGAGATAGACTAAAGAAGACCTAAAAATAAAAATAAAATCCTACTAGAAAGGAATCTAGCAAGTAGACCTAATAAAAAGAAATCCTAACCTAGACAATAACTATTCCCCGACAGCGGCGCCAAAAACTTGATGCGTAGGGATTGCACCAGGCTTTACCTCTCAAGGGATCTCGAGAAGCTTACAACCCCCACCAGGCAGTGTATCTGATCGTTGTAGTATAGTATAGTGACAAGTACCGGGGGATTGATCGTTCAGCTAGGAATAGTGTCGCTAGGATTAGAAAACCTAAAGACTAGGTCTAGAGATGAGGGATGATTCTTTTTGTATTTTTATATTTTATGAAAAGCAGGTAAAAATCTCGGTTTTGAAGGAGTTGGGTGGAATTAGTTGCTAGTCAACTAACCCAATTACTAAGATGCAATCAAAAAAAATACTAAAAATGAAAATGAACTAAATTATACTAGTGGTGTGAGCAATATATGGGAGAATTGTGTTTACTTAGGTTTCACTACTCCCTAGATATCTTTTACATGTTAATTACTTGTTACAGTTGTGTGGATGACGGATTGTATTCCTTAATACCTTTCATGGGGTGGCATACTTACTTCCCCAATCCTATAAGCGCCTACTTCACTCCTATGTCGAGCCGGTTAAGAAGCTCCTAACATAGGATCACTAGAATTTGCTCATGCATTAAATACAACCATTAAAACCTAGTACACATCGGTTCATGTTTCTTAAGACGTTCAATCATGTTACACAATGGAGATCTGCCAGTTTTCTTAAGCCTAACATTGAAATCATTCATCCATTACAACTATAAACAAGCAATCAACCTATAATTAACATCTAGGTTTCATTACATCTAAGCAAACACATAATAGATCTAGCCTAGCATGTTAAAATCAAGAAAAGCATAAGATATATTCAAACAACACATAGACATATTGAATGAATTGAAAGAGGACTTATCTTAATTGAACATGAAAGGTTTCAAGGGGTGAAAACCCTTGAAAATACTATTACAAACGACCTGGGGTTTATTAGGTTCGACCCTAGTATTCTCCACACAAGTTCCTCTCTTAATAAATGAAAAATAGAAAAGTATATATAGATTTTGTGAGGTGACGGCGTCGAGAGCAAATGTCTGACGCCGTCATCTCGCCGCCAAATAAATTCTCGGACTGCCTAGATCTGGGTTTGACGCCGTCACGTCTCCTTATGCAGGCCGTCACAAAGATTACTCTTGACGCCCTTCTCTTGACGCCTTCAGGATTTCTCTGGGTCGTCATGGATTTTACTCCTGACGCCATCACAATTTCCTTCTTGACGCCGTCAGGTACTGTTCTCAGCATGGAAAATTAAGTCTTTGCCGTTTTCTTCACTTTTATGCTCCAAAAACGTCCAAAATGCTTCCTTTTCCAGAATTCACTCCCAAAGTACCTAAAATCACAAAAGGAACGATTTAGGGCAATATTTGATCAAATAAATTCAATTTCGGGCTTAAATGACCCCCTAAAAATGGTTCATTTTTCGCCTCATCAAATACTTACTTCGCTATAGTGGTAAACGTGTTATGGAGTCTTGATAACGCGTATGTAGATGAGTGCGACTTATCATTCTCTAATGAGTGAACTAAGTGAGCGTACAAATCAGGCGTTGGATGGTGAGCTGAAAGCATGGGTGTGTTTGATTTTGGGGGAAGCCGGGGTATACATTTACCCTTAGATGAGTTCTCCTATATCAAAAATTATCATTCTAGTATTAAGTATGTGTCGTGTGAAACTTCTATGGAAGGTAATGTAGGTCACCTGTTCTGTGGGCAAAGGTTGGAACAAGCCAACTAATTGGTCCTGAACTAGAACGAGAGACTACGAATAAGGTTTTCTGACTAAGGAAAAGACTTAAGGCAGCAAGAGATCACCAAAAAGAGTTATGCGAATAATTGCTGTAAGCCTTTAGAGTTTGGTGTTGGTGATATGTGAGGTTAAAAGTATCTCCTTGGAAGGGTGTTGTGCGTTTAGGTCAGAAAGGCAAGCTAGCACCGAGATACGTAGGGCCATTTGAGATTTACGGAAGGGATTGCATTTGAGACATATCGATTGAGTTTGCCTGAGGAATGAAGTAGAGTGCATTATACGTTTCACGTATCTAATGGAAAGAAGTGGTTGGCGGATGCTAGTCTGCATGTGCCATTAGATGAATGTAAGGTTGACAAGACTCTTCGTTTTGTCGAGAAACCTGTTGAGATTATGGAATCGAGATGTTAAGAGTTTGAAGTGTGGTGAGATAGCGTTGGTAAAGGTATGGTGGGATTCTAAGCGTGTTCCTGAGTGTACTTGGGAGCGTGAAGATCAGATGTGATTAATGTTTGTTTTGTGTGTATCCATTATATGTGGTGTTTCCTGCGGTTATCGTTTGGATTTTCATTTGGTTTGAGAGTATCGTACCTATCTGTGTGAAGTATTTCGGATCTTTGGTGTTATTGATCGGTGTAGTGTATCTATTTGCGTCTATTGTTTTAGTGACAGAATATTTTCTATCGTGTGAATTCGAGTATTTAGTCGGTTCACATTTTTACGATTCTTTCTCAGTGATTTTATGGTTTGGTATTTTTCCGCTTAAAAATCCATAGATTTTCTTTTGCTGTTGTGAGTGGTGACTATATTAGTTGAAATCTAGGGACGCGATTTCCCTAAGTGGGGGATGATGTAACAACCGTGGTTTTGGCAGGTCAGTTGACTGATAGTCTTGATTCGGTTGACGTTTGTTTGGTGTGTCTTAGGTGTTTAAAGTGATATAGGTGAGTTTTAGCACTAAATCCCTTTGTGTAAATGGTTTTTATTGTAATTTGGAAAGTTTGGAATTTGGGAAAGTTCATTTTGATCACTTTTGTGGTATAGAAATGACTTGTGTAGTTTTGGTGTTTTTGTGTTTTTGTGTAACAAGTTTTTGTTTAAGTGTTTGAGCGTTAGCAAGTTACGAGGAGTTTGTTTTTATAAGTTATATTTAAAAAAGAGTGTAAAATTCTATTTTTGGAAACTTTGTCTTGAAAATGATAATTTTTCCGGTTTGTCGTAAAATTTAGGTTTATCGAGTAAGACGTTAGTTATCATTACGGGTTGTTATAAAATATAAAAAAGTATGAGGTTTTGAGTGTAATAAATAAATTTAATAAAAAAAATAAACTATATGTGTATGTGTTATAAAAATCGGCTAGAGGGTTTTTAGGGGAAAAAGGAAACCCAATTTGAGTCCAAATATGACTCTTAGGCCCAAGGAATCCTAGTTCAACCCAAACAAGCATAACCCCTACCCATATAAGCCAAACCCATGACCCATAACTCTATTTTCCTGCAAATTATGATCAACCAAAGCAAGAGGGGAAGAAGAAAAATTAGGGTTTTTATTATTGAAGCTAAAATCAAGTTCAAGGTATAATTCTAACACTAGTTTTCATATAATTACTTAGTTATTACTTCAATTCATGTAATAATTGATATGATGGATTTAGGGTTTGTATACTTCTGTAAATTAATGAAGTAAAACATGTTAGGATCATTAGATGTTAATAATATGGTAATTGGTTAAGGGAATTGAGTGTAAAACGCATTATATTACGTGTTAGGGTTTGGACAGAAAACTATGGTTGTGAAGATGTGAGTGTAAATAACAGATGGTGAAGAGTTAAGTCACGAATTTTAGGTCTAAATTGAAGTTTAATGAAATAGCTTTCCAAAAAGTCCAGCCACGATTGATTTCATGGTCAGGAAGTTGGTCTTTTGATTTTTATTTGTTAAGGTGTCAAAGCTGTCAAACCGGGACAGAATTTGGGTAAAAGTTTGAGGGTGAGTTATGGTTGTAAAAGTGCTATTTTGACTATCCCTTCTGGAATAGTTAAGTATTAGGTTATATTAGACTACCACGAAAAGGATTCGCGATAAAAACTTGTGGAAGTATTTTATGTTAATTAAAACTTTTTGGTGTGCGTTCAGATCCGAATTTGAGTAGTTGACAAGTTTGATTTTCTTTTGAGTACTTTTGTGTGTTATTGGTCCATGGCCTTCTGGGATTAGCTTTTATGCTTATGAGAGACCATGGTAAATTTTTGGTGTGAGTTTTTGAGCTTTAATTGTCGTGATTTCATGTAGTCGAATGTACCAAAAAATTATGCGTTTTCTTATTTTTAAAGTGCAAGGGATTTAGTGAGTGTTAGGTTATGGTAATGGTTAGTATGGTGTCTAGAAGATCCATGGTGGGTCATATGAGTCTGAGAAATCCATCATATGAGTATTACATGGGTTGTAGCTTTTAGCTTGGCCTTTTGTAACGTGGACTTATTTGTGTTGTTTAGATTTGTGATTTGTGTTGTGGAAGCTGCAAGGTTTGAGGTGAGTTCATAGTCCCATATTTTTACCTTGTTTTAAACTTAGGATGGGAATGATGCTTGTCTTAAATGGTTTGAATTACTGTGATTATGTGTGTGTGTCAAAGAGCTTTGACTTATAATGTTATTGTATGTATGCTATATGTGAATGATATGTTATGTGATGTTATTGTGTGGTCCAATTGGAGGGGGGGGGGGGGTATCCAATTGGAGAGTAATACTCCTACTCGTACCCGATTATGTGGATTGGATAATGTGATAATAATGATGTGTGATCCAATTGGGGGGAGTATCCAATTGGAGAGTAATACTCCTACTCGTTACTAGTCTGTGTGGTCCAATTAGGAGGGTGCTTACCCTTTTGCTCCTGCATACGACCTAATTGGAGAGTAGCATCCCTACTCATTTTTATTCTATGTGGTCCGATCGGAGGGTATTAATTTACCCATTTTTTTGGAGCGGGGGTCACATTCCGGCCCGGTATGTTGTGAATTTGGATCGGTGGGCATGTTCCGCCAGATGGTTGCCTTATGTGTGATGTTGCCTTGCAAACACATGTAGCTATATGATAACTGTAATTTATTCGTCCAGCTATGTTTTATAAGCACAGTAAACTGGTTGCCTTGTGAGTGTATGAGTCTTAAACCTATGAATCTCACCAACGTTATGTTGACATTTTAAGCATCATTTTCAGGTGAGCTTTCTAAGGATAAGATAGAAGGATGTGATTAGACGAGACCTTAGTTGCATTGGAAGTGGTTTATCTGTGTGTTTGGAGTTTATCATGTTGTTATCTTTCGGGTATTAGTTGTTAATTAACTAACCCAATAACTAAAGATGCAATCAAAATAAAATAACAAAAATGAAATGAAATCTAATTATACTAGTGGTGTGAACAATAATAGGGAGAGTTGTGTTTACTTAGGTTTCATTACTCCCTAGATATCTTTTACAGGTTGATAGTTTGTTACAATTGCATGGATGACGGTTCGTATTCCTTAAGGGAGGTGATTTGCACACACAAAAAAATGATTGGGACACTCCAATCTATTGTGTATGGACATTTATACCCCCACAATTATCCTTACACTTTTACCTATGTAAGGTTATAAAAGTCCAAACACAACTAATTTGAGTGTCCCAATCATTTAGTGGAGTGTGCAAATCATCTCCCATTCCTTAATACTAGTCGTAGGGCCGTGTACAATATTCCCTAACTCTATAGGATCCTACTTCACTCCTATGTCGAGCCGTTAGAAGCTCCTAACATGGGATCATTAGAATTCTCCTACGCATTAAATACAACCAAAAATCATAGTACACCTCTGATCATGTTTCTTAAGACGTTTAAGCATGTCACCAATGGAAGTCTGCCAGTTTTCTTAAGCCTAACATCGAATACAATCATCCGTAACAACTATAAACAAACAATCAACCAATAATTAACATATAGGTTTCACTACATCTAAGCAAACACACAAGAGATCTAGCCAAGCATGTTAAATTCAAGACAAGTGTAAGATATATTCAAACAACACATAGCCATATTGAATGAATTGAAAGAGTACTTATCTCAATTGAACATGAAAGGTTTCAAAGGGTAAAACCCCTTGAAAAAGCTGTAATATTCGGACTAGGGTTTCTCTCCAAAGTTACACCCTACTTGTTCCTCTTTAATGAATGAAAATTGCAAAACTATATATAGACTTTACAGGGTGACGGTGATTGGTGTGAAACAGTCAGATAATTATTAGTCAACCACTTGTGAATGGTCAACCATAATAGTCAAACTGCCTAAACCAATGCTTCCGTGGAATACAGTGTTTCCCCGGGTCATTATGTCTCAACGAGGCGTGCGAAGGTATTTAGACGAATCTGTGATCGAGTGGATTTGAACAGGAAAAAGGTGTGAGTGATTTAAACTAAGGTTTTATAAAACAAAATGACTTAAATAAACTAATTTAACTAAAACGTAAACCTAAATAAATTTAAAACGTTTAAAACCTAAAAACGTGTACGATTAATTAAAACTACGTTTAACGTACGAAACAAAACGTGAATTCTGTCCAATATAAATCCCACGGATGTGAAATTTATATTTTTGGAATTCAAATGATAAAATAAAATTAATGGAAAAATAATATATTTTTTAAGACTTTTTATTTAATTTTTATTAATTAAAAACTATTTAAACTTAATTAAACTAATTAAACTGATTTAATTATAATAAATACTAAACTAATTTATAAAATTTTAAAACTTTTTAAAAATTTACTTAACCATCACAGGAATCTATAAAAATATAAAAAGTTTATAAAATTATTATTAAAATATTTTACTAATTATTATTCTAATTATTAATTAATTACCAATTAAACTAATTAAATTATAAAAACTAGAATATGAATAGTAAAAATTATGGAGAAATTCCTAAAAATATTTTACAACATATAAAAGCTAGGAAAAATATAAAAACTAGGGTGTGCTTAATAAAAAATAATTATGCTATTTAATATTTAAATATTAATTAATTATTAATAAAACTAATATTAAATCTAATTAATACTAAATGACAAGATAAAAATCTGGAAAAATTATCAAACATACTTTAACATAAAAGAAAATTAATAAAAATATAAAAATGCAAATTACTTAATAAAAATCTAAAAAGGAAAATTAAATAGATAAATTAAATTAAATAGAAACTATCGCTTATTTTAAATTTGGTTTTTCTGGATTTTTCTTTTACAAAACTATTTTAACATTAAAAACAAACAACTTTTGTAAAAACAACTTTTCTATAACTTAAAATTAAGCAAAATAGACACATAAAAGCTTAAACAGTTGACTTTTGTTAGAAATCAGCCCTTGTGGGGTCCACAAGGTTGGATTCTTGTTCTAATAAGTAAAGTGAATAGGTATAACCTAAAAACAACAAACTACACCCTTGAATAAGCCAAAAAGTACTCAAATAAGCACTTGGTAACTTGGCTTCTCATGGAAAATAGGACAGAGTTCATGGGTGATTTAAGGTGGGTCCTAGGGAGCTTAAGCTTCAACACAAGCTTGAAATGGGTAGAGGGCTAGCAGGGGAGTCCAAGGAACCAAGAGGGGGCTTGTGGGGCCCAATGTGGAGTCCTGTGGGACCCACAGAAAGTGAGACAGTGAAGGATAGTTGCTGATGCAGGGGAGGAGATGCCCCCTGCAGTTGTGTTTAGGTACCTGTAGGGCCCACTAGAAAATTCACAAAAATATACTAACTGTTGGATTCTAAAGCTAAGGTGGGGGGTTATAACTTGTGAAAGATTCAAGTCCTAATACCAAGTACAAAAATCAAAAGAATTCTCTCAAGTTTTAACTTTTCTCACATGTATGCAATTTGACTTTTTAAGAAAACTTAAGAACTTTAACTTTTTTGAATTTCTGATGGATCCTACAAGCTAATTAAGTTGTATCAAGCTACCATTAACCTAAATTAAGTCATGAAATACATTTATGTAATGATTGGGGGTTTGTGGGTTCTAAATCATCAACAGTGCACAGCTAAGGAAGTTTCTTGATGAATTTGACTTTCTGTATTATGAGATGCAAATTTTATTACCTATCTAACTTAACTGATACTAGTGCAGACCTAGGATACAAATATTTGAACAAATGAACATCAAACACACTTAGTAACTATGTTAGCCAAACACCCCCACAATGACCAGTTTAGCTAAGTCTTTGTGATAGCAGCCTAAACCTACCAATCTACGGATCAAAACAGGTTACTAAACTATTTCTAAAGCTATTTGAATAATAAAAACTAGTACAGAAGAATAAGAACTCATAGTTGCAGATTTGACTAAATATAAGCAGTATGGTCACAAGGCAACACTAGAGTCTATAAAATTCACAATATAAGCAAGTAATAAGCTACTTAATAACTAATATGAATAACAATAAGCAAATTAACCTTATGAAATAATATTATGAACTAAAAATGCAATGTAGTTTCATACTTCTCTTTCTTCTTGTCCTCCGCCTTCTGGCAACCCGTAGCATTAACAGTAGTTCCTTTACTCGTACTTACGCGCTGGGTCTGTCTCAAAACATCCTTTATGGCCTGAGTCACCATTTTCTTTCAGTCTTCGTTAGGTGATCCAGAGTGACGAGATTTAACCATCTGAACGGTTACCAATTTATCAGGATAGGGAAGTCAAGAATAAACACGAAATGTAAAGGTATGCCGAAGGAAGCCTAATATCTACCCAATCCTCACAGGTATAAACTTAAGTTCGCACAGGGAAGAATCCTAAATCAAGTTCTCAAGGTGTTCATCAATGTTCCTACAGTGGAAACCTAATGGTCCCAAAACTCACAGGTCCAAGTTATGTATTATAAGTCGTCAGCCTGGTCTCTGATACCATAAATTGTAACACCCCAACCCGTCAAGGGTAAAGATATCACAATAAATAGTGTCCGACAGAGCAAAACACAAGCTTTATACTTTAATAATACAATGAGTACAAGGTTACAAACGAATTCCAAAATAAGGGAATTACAATAATAAAACCATGTCCATAATATAAGGGAACTCTAAGTTTGGTCCACACTCTCTCATCCCCAAAGCTAAACCTCGCATCCTAGCTTAAGTACCTGCCGCATGGAAAAGAAAACGCGGCTGAGCATAAAAAGCTCAGTGAACAGATATGATGATAACAAGCACATCAAGTAATAAGATAAGAGAGTATGAATAGAAATTACATATGGTGTCACAAGGTATATCAAAGAATTTTCAAGGTTAAATATGAAAAGTCATCAAGGTTAAGTATCCCGAATCGTCAAGTGTAATAGCAATGATTAACTAGTTTCAAGGATCGTCATGTATAATGTCAAGGGTTTAAGTATAGTGTCAAAGGTTACCAAGTTTCAAGGTTTCCAAGAATTAAGCAAGATCAAGTATCAATACTTTGCAAGGTCAAGTACCAAGAGTCAAGTATCAAGTGTCAAGTATCAAGTATTAGGTATCAAGTATCAAGTGTCAAGTCTCAAGTATCAAGTGTCAAGGCTATCAGGTGTCAAGTGTCAAGGGTCAAGGCTATCAGGTGTCAAGTGTCAAGGGTCAAGGCTATCAGGTGTCAAGTGTCAAGGGTCAAGGCTATCAGGTGTCAAGTGTCAAGGGGCAAGGCTATCAGGTGTCAAGTGTCAAGGCTATCAGGTGTCAAGTGTCAAGGCTATCAGTATTTAACCCCCAGGCACACAAATATCAAGTCAAGTATTTCAAGTCAAGTATCCCAAGATGGAGTGATCAACTCCCAAGATGTGAGGGGCTGTAATGCACACACGCCCAGTCACCAAGTAATATATATCATACAGTCCATATCATAATCAAGATGGCCGTAGCCCAAGACAAGTCAAGAAAAATCTAGCATGCATCCATACGCCCCTGCTGGCCAATAACAATAATCATAATAATCATAGCAGCAGTAGATCACAAGAATCAGGGACGGTGTAGTACATCTCTCCAACCACACTAGAGTACATAACATTGGTGCATCAATGCTATGGTTGTGGCTACTCCACAACAAGTAGCTCCTGGGTAAAATACTGATGGGTCAAGGGTTCATGGTTCAATGTCATGTACAACTGGTCAAGTCATAATCAAGGGTTCAAGTCAAGGTTCAATTATCAAGGTCAATATCAAGGTTCAATATCAAGGGTCAATATCAAGGCTCAATATCAAGGGTTCAATATCAAGGGTTCAATATCAAGCAATATAAGAGAGAGAGAGAGAGAGAGAGAGAGAGAGAGAGAGAGAGAGAGAGAGAGAGAGAGAGAGAGAAAAGGTCATGAGAGAGAAAGAAGTTGTACTCTTGCTGAAAGAATACGGAATATCTGTACCTTAGTCCGAACGCAAAAGCAAGGTCAAACAATCAAGAAGTAGTGGATCACTCCCGCTTCACGGAACCTAGAAGAGAATGGATACGAATCAAGACGAGTTCATTTCACATAAGTTACCTCTTTTAGTTATCTTCCAATTTTTAGAAACTTTCCATAGTTAGCAGATTACCCAATTTAGCAAGTTTTCCAATGTTAGAATATTCTTATAGGTTAGTTTTAATACCATATCAAGTTTCATAGCCTCATGCATCATGGATTTCATTTTATAGTCATTTTCTGAGATTAGGGTTTCGTTAGATCACCGAACATGTTTTAGGGCAAAAAGTGTCAATATAACAAGTTAGGGGTCACAAGTGATGATATTCACATTGTAATACATAAACATAAGTCAAGGATGCCAAATATGTCAATTTTACACTTTACTCCCTTTAGTTTCCAAAGTTACAATTTAATCCCTTAATTATTCAAGTTACCATAATTAAACCTTTAATTAATAAAATTATCACATAAGCATCACAACTATACAAAAATGACAATTTCAGTCCCTCAAGTTATTTTAGGTCGAGATATGCATAATTACCCATATTTACATTTTTAGTCCCTCTAGTTATCATATTTATAATTTAAACCTTTTAATTATCAAATTAATATATAAATCACATAATTAATCACATAACCACATAAATCCATCAAGTATCATAAAATGTCAATTTTAGTCCCTCTTATATTAATTCAAGTCGAAATTCATTTAATTACAATAATAGTCCCTCCATTTAAATCAAATACAAATTATACATTTTTAATTATATAAATTACAATAAAATCCTTTTAATTACAAAACTTACATTGTCTACCATTTTTATTATTTATACGAATCATCCTTTATATTTATATAAGTTTCCAAAACAAACCCTTGCATTTATATAATTTCAATTCGCCCCTTTTCATATTTAATTTACAATTTACACCCTTTAATTATCAAAATCACACAACACACCCCCATACTGATTTTATACAGATTTCCCATGTACTTTTATAATTAACAAAAATAACCCTTAGGTTTAATAAATTACCAAACACCCCTTTATATATCAAAAAGTTCAATCGGTATATATTTAATTTACACACCCTTAACCCTAATTTTTCCAAAACCCTAAAACATTAATTTTCAATCAATAATAACATAAATGAAACAGTGAAAATAAGAAACCCTAGTTTAATAGGCAAATCGATCCCTTTTCAATTTTTCTTCAAATCGGTAAAAACAAAATAATTCCCACAACGATTTGAAAGCTTCAAATAATTTTTAATATATTTTATATGAGTAATATAAACATGTATAAGCATCGAAAAAATATGAAAAAGGCCCAGAAAAATATATGTAGCCGATTATCAATTTTCCTTGTTTTTAGGCTTTTTGATTGTGTTTTAATTCAAACGATTTTTCTGGAGTGCATGGATATTTTTCCCACGTCTCATATTAATCTTAGAACATATAAAAATTACCTTGTTGAATAATTAACGAGTGAAAAGGAGCAGAACAATTCTTTCTTCTCGGTTTGGAATAATCGAACAACTAAAACTCCAACCTTCGAACCAAGCTATCCCAGCCACACCTACTATTTTTCTAACCTTCCTTGGGTATGAGAGAACCCACGAAAATTATTCAAGAACCCCCAAGAGGTATGAGCCGTCGTTTGGGATTTTTGTGGTGTTTTTAGGGTTTTAAAAAATGTATAAAGTGTGGAAATTAAATTGAATCCGTGTATAGGGAGGGGGGTTGAGTGATTTTCGGCCCATAAACTGATTTGCAAACCATTTCCAAGTATATCATGCTATTATCTTTAATTTATGCATTTAAATCATTAAAATGTGTACACAAAAATGTATTTCGGCCCAATTCCAACAAAATAAATGTGTCAAGTATTTTTATGGCATCTATAATATTATAATGTTCATATAAAAATTATCATATGTCATAGGTTGTCAATTATTAAGTGTTTGTGATTTATTTGGTGTTTATAAGTGTTTTATTGAAATTTTTAAATATCAAGGGCATTTTAGTAATTTCACTTATTATGGAATTTGTGGGTTTTACAACTATTCCCCCCTCAAAAGAATTTTTGTCCGCGAAAATGAATGAAGAAATAGGTAACGAAACAAACGAGAGTCTACCAGATTACACAGGAAGATGGGGGTAGCTGGCTCGCATAGACTCCTCGGTCTCTCAGGTAGCCTCACGTGGTGGATGGTTCTTCCAAGGAACTTTAACAAAATGAAAAACTTATTTCTCATGACTCTCTCCTGTCTATCAATAGTTTGCAAGTGACATATCTGGTTGAATATTATCAAAAGGGTATGACACCATATGTAGAGGATGATAATTGTATCTTCTGGAAAGTTCATATGAGATACGAACAGAATTTCAAGTCAAGTTAACTGTATCGAGCAGTAGAGATCTCTTCAAAGAGTTTGAGATTGGTGACAGTTGTATTGAGGTCAACAGAATACAAAATCGAGAGTTAACTTTTAATCCAATTATCCAACGAACAGATGTAGAGTCAACGCATAGGTAGAATGAACCTAAAGTCTCACCAGTCGCAAAAATTTCAATGGAGTTCAAATTCTAAACTTCTTAGATACTCCCCAAGATATCCTATAACCACAATAAGTGCACGTTATATGATGTGAGTATTATCACGTTGGCCAGGCGTCATAATACTAGCATCATATAAACATGCTCTCATGATGGTCATATTTTATCACGAGTCATAAACAAACAAGTCAATCTTAGTTCACCTATTACTTCTATCACCTAAGAGGTCAACCGACATCAAACGTCATAACCAAGAGGAACATCCAATAACAAGACAGCGGAAGTCTCAATGAATAACTAGAGGAAAACAAGACTACTCGCAAGAGTAACGGAATTCTAACATATCAACAATCAAGGTACGTTGTCTCAAAAGCATCCATCTTCCCAAAATTTGCCAAATTTCCAAAACAAGACTAATATCAAGCATACGCAGAATGAACACGAAACAGAGATGATATTGGAGAACCTAAATCATCCAAGGATCACATTACCAAGTAACGAAACTCAAGAATTTAACAAGAGTGAGCATTAGTTAACATAAACTTCATCTTCCACACAATCAACTCTTTCAAACAACAAAATGGTTTGTTCCAAAGATCACCGATACTAAACATCAAATGTCTTCAAGTCCAAGCAATCTATCTTCTTTTGTCTATCAATCTGGAAATGACACAAAACTGTGATCTTGAGTCTGATTCATCAAGCCTTCCGCAGTTCTTCTTGGAATGCGATGGAGTAATGCAAATTCTGACACGACCTTTAAATTTCTTCATCATCCAGTCTGCTTCCACTCTTAATTCATCTTAGTACAACCAAGATGAATAGGGAAGTGAAACTGCATGTCTTCATCAGCTCCAGGTTCGCCACTTTGCCCATCTCTTGTTCCCTGCATCGTCAACACTTCTGTCTTGTAAGGAGTATCTTCACTCTTCATGGTAGCCACTGTTGTTGACAATTCCAGGTCAGGCAGTGAAGTTAATCTTCTCATAAGTTTCTAGTTGACGCAAACTGGTAATCATCTTCCAAGATTCTTCTGTAAGATTTAAAAGACTAGAGTTTCAAATTTATTGTCGGTCTTGATCACTTGGTGCAAATTTCAGATCTTGCGGAATTTAAAGAGATATTCTAATCTAAGAACACCATTATCCAACAATTATCAATCTCCCCAAAATGCACAAGTGGTCGCCAAATTTCAACAAGGTACAAAATAGTTTCCATGTCCTTTCTCGTCTTCGAATGTACTATTACGTCATACCATGACTGTTTGTCCAAGTACTCACGAGAAAACGGTATTTCTCAGTTTCACAAGATGGTCAGAGCTTTAGCTAATACCATTAGCGTCACTAACCGTCATAGTAGTCGTCACGAATACGGAAAGCGATTTCAAAATAACCTCCACTCATAACTCCATTTCAAAACATACCACAATGTCGTACTATACAATTTCTCTAAATATTCACGAAAACATAACCTCATCATGTACACGAAAATAGTTGACGTGATAGCCAATACAATTGGAATGGTTAACTTATTATCACGAAATACAATTACGGCCTCACAATCATCTTAAGAAACCTTCACGTTCACTCTACGTCATCTCTCCTCTTCTTCACCAATAAAACTGATATACTTCATGGCTTACTCTTGGTTAGTAACCCATTTCTTAGAAGTTCTTTCATTTGTTTCTTCAGTCTTTCAAGTGAAGTCATCGGGAACGGATTTTCAAGGGTAGGTCCAAAATTATATCAAGGTAAACAGAATTATAACTACATTCGTCAAACCAGACGGATAGTTCACGAATTAGGATCAAGTGTAAGGTTTATCAAGAGTCTTTAGGCGGACAAGTCAGCTATTCGAAAAGGTTGGAAGTTTGTTCAGCTTCATAGCCCAAGTGTGCCTTATTGCGAATATGAACATTGTATTGTTGTCAAAATGATACGCGTGGAATGCTAGTTGCTAACACCGTCAATGGGGTCAAAAGATGAGAATTATCCGAAAGAAACGGAATTTATCAAGTCAATTAATTTAGGGTGCAAAACCCTCGTACCAATACTTCCAAAATCATCAAGATTCCCATAACAATTAATTGATGAATACAAACAAGATTGCCGTAACAAAGCGCACAAGAAGGAAACTTAATTCAAAATTTTAATACAATGAGAGTAACTTGGAAATGGAAATGAAATTTGAAGTTTAACAAAAGAGTAAAAGAAACTAGTTCATGATTATAAATTCCCTTCATTGAACTTGGATTATAGCGGCTGGTCGCCGTAGACTCTAGATCGGAGTCCACATCATTCTCTTCCTTCTCCTCCTCTCTTTCACTAATCCAGCCATTCTTATTATTCTCGTGTTGCGGCAAAAGGCGGCTAGCGGAGCCACTTTTGCAATCTCTCTCTTCTTCTTCTGCCAACTCATGGCAATTTCCGCAATACTTGGTGCCAATACTTTTGTTATCAATTGTTGTAGTTTCATACTTCTCTTTCTTCTTGTCCTCCGCCTTCTGGCAACCCGTAGCATTAACAGTAGTTCCTTTACTCGTACTTACGCGCTGGGTCTGTCTCAAAACATCCTTTATGGCCTGAGTCACCATTTTCTTTCAGTCTTCGTTAGGTGATCCAGAGTGACGAGATTTAACCATCTGAACGGTTACCAATTTATCAGGATAGGGAAGTCAAGAATAAACACGAAATGTAAAGGTATGCCGAAGGAAGCCTAATATCTACCCAATCCTCACAGGTATAAACTTAAGTTCGCACAGGGAAGAATCCTAAATCAAGTTTTCAAGGTGTTCATCAATGTTCCTACAGTGGAAACCTAATGGTCCCAAAACTCACAGGTCCAGGTTATGTATTATAAGTCGTCAGCCTGGTCTCTGATACCATAAATTGTAACACCCCAACCCGTCAAGGGTAAAGATATCACAATAAATAGTGTCCGACAGAGCAAAACACAAGCTTTATACTTTAATAATACAATGAGTACAAGGTTACAAACGAATTCCAAAATAAGGGAATTACAATAATAAAACCATGTCCATAATATAAGGGAACTCTAAGTTTGGTCCACACTCTCTCATCCCCAAAGCTAAACCTCGCATCCTAGCTTAAGTACCTGCCGCATGGAAAAGAAAACGCGGCTGAGCATAAAAAGCTCAGTGAACAGATATGATGATAACAAGCACATCAAGTAATAAGATAAGAGAGTATGAATAGAAATTACATATGGTGTCACAAGGTATATCAAAGAATTTTCAAGGTTAAATATGAAAAGTCATCAAGGTTAAGTATCCCGAATCATCAAGTGTAATAGCAATGATTAACTAGTTTCAAGGATCGTCATGTATAATGTCAAGGGTTTAAGTATAGTGTCAAAGGTTACCAAGTTTCAAGGTTTCCAAGAATTAAGCAAGATCAAGTATCAATAGTTTGCAAGGTCAAGTACCAAGAGTCAAGTATCAAGTGTCAAGTATCAAGTATTAGGTATCAAGTATCAAGTGTCAAGTGTCAAGTATCAAGTGTCAAGGGTCAAGGCTATCAGGTGTCAAGTGTCAAGGGTCAAGGGTCAAGGCTATCAGGTGTCAAGTGTCAAGGGTTAAGGCTATCAGGTGTCAAGTGTCAAGGGTCAAGGCTATCAGGTGTCAAGTGTCAAGGCTATCAGGTGTCAAGTGTCAAGGCTATCAGTATTTAACCCCCAGGCACACAAATATCAAGTCAAGTATTTCAAGTCAAGTACCCCAAGATGGAGTGATCAACTCCCAAGATGTGAGGGGCTGTAATGCACACACGCCCAGTCACCAAGTAATATATATCATGCAGTCCATATCATAATCAAGATGGCCGTAGCCCAAGACAAGTCAAGAAAAATCTAGGATGCATCCATACGCCCCTGCTGGCCAATAACAATAATCATAATAATCATAGCAGCAGTAGATCACAAGAATCAGGGACGGTGTAGTACATCTCTCCAACCACACTAGAGTACATAACATTGGTGCATCAATGCTATGGTTGTGGCTACTCCACAACAAGTAGCTCCTGGGTAAAATACTGATGGGTCAAGGGTTCATGGTTCAATGTCATGTACAACTGGTCAAGTCATAATCAAGGGTTCAAGTCAAGGTTCAATTATCAAGGTCAATATCAAGGTTCAATATCAAGGGTCAATATCAAGGCTCAATATCAAGGGTTCAATATCAAGGGTTCAATATCAAGCAATATAAGAGAGAGAGAGAGAGAGAGAGAGAGAGAGAGAGAGAGAGAGAGAGAGAGAAAAGGTCATGGGAGAGAAAGAAGTTGTACTCTTGCTGAAAGAGTACGGAATATATGTACCTTAGTCCGAACGCAAAAGCAAGGTCAAACAATCAAGAAGTAGTGGATCACTCCCGCTTCACGGAACCTAGAAGAGAATGGATACGAATCAAGACGAGTTCATTTCACATAAGTTACCTCTTTTAGTTATCTTCCAATTTTTTGAAACTTTCCATAATTAGCAGATTACCCAATTTAGCAAGTTTTCCAATGTTAGAATATTCTTATAGGTTAGTTTTAATACCATATCAAGTTTCATAGCCTCATGCATCACGGATTTCATTTTATAGTCATTTTCTGAGATTAGGGTTTCGTTAGATCACCGAACATGTTTTAGGGCAAAAAGTGTCAATATAACAAGTTAGGGGTCACAAGTGATGATATTCACATTGTAATACATAAACATAAGTCAAGGATGCCAAATATTTCAATTTTACACTTTACTCCCTTTAGTTTCCAAAGTTACAATTTAATCCCTTAATTATTCAAGTTACCATAATTAAACCTTTAATTAATAAAATTATCACATAAGCATCACAACTATACAAAAATGACAATTTCAGTCCCTCAAGTTATTTTAGGTCGAGATATGCATAATTACCCATATTTACATTTTTAGTCCCTCTAGTTATCATATTTATAATTTAAACCTTTTAATTATCAAATTAATATATAAATCACATAATTAATCACATAACCACATAAATCCATCAAGTATCATAAAATGTCAATTTTAGTCCCTCTTATATTAATTCAAGTCGAAATTCATTTAATTACAATAATAGTCCCTCCATTTAAATCAAATACAAATTATACATTTTTAATTATATAAATTACAATAAAATCCTTTTAATTACAAAACTTACACTGTCTACCATTTTTATTATTTATACGAATCATCCTTTATATTTATATAAGTTTCCAAAACAAACCCTTGCATTTATATAATTTCAATTCGCCCCTTTTCATATTTAATTTACAATTTACACCCTTTAATTACCAAAATCACACAACACACCCCCATACTGATTTTATACAGATTTCCCATGTACTTTTATAATTAACAAAAATAACCCTTAGGTTTAATAAATTACCAAACACCCCCTTATATATCAAAAAGTTCAATCGGTATATATTTAATTTACACACCCTTAACCCTAATTTTTCCAAAACCCTAAAACATTAATTTTCAATCAATAATAACATAAATGAAACAGTGAAAATAAGAAACCCTAGTTTAATAGGCAAATCGATCCCTTTTCAAATTTTCTTCAAATCGGTAAAAACAAAATAATTCCCACAACGATTTGAAAGCTTCAAATAATTTTTAATATATTTTATATGAGTAATATAAACATGTATAAGCATCGAAAAAATATGAAAAAGGCCCAGAAAAATATATGTAGCCGATTATCAATTTTCCTTGTTTTTAGGCTTTTTGATTGTGTTTTAATTCAAACGATTTTTCTGGAGTGCATGGATATTTTTCCCACGTCTCATATTAATCTTAGAACATATAAAAATTACCTTGTTGAATAATTAATGAGTGAAAAGGAGCATAACAATTCTTTCTTCTCGGTTTGGAATAATCGAACAACTAAAACTCCAACCTTCGAACCAAGCTATCCCAGCCACACCTACTATTTTTCTAACCTTCCTTGGGTATGAGAGAACCCACGAAAATTATTCAAGAACCCCCAAGAGGTATGAGCCGTCGTTTGGGATTTTTGTGGTGTTTTTAGGGTTTTAAAAAATGTATAAAGTGTGGAAATTAAATTGAATCCGTGTATAGGGAGGGGGGTTGAGTGATTTTCGGCCCATAAACTGATTTGCAAACCATTTCCAAGTATATCATGCTATTATCTTTAATTTATGCATTTAAATCATTAAAATGTGTACACAAAAATGTATTTCGGCCTAATTCCAACAAAATAAATGTGTCAAGTATTTTTATGGCATCTATAATATTATAATGTTCATATAAAAATTATCACATGTCATAGGTTGTCAATTATTAAGTGTTTGTGATTTATTTGGTGTTTATAAGTGTTTTATTGAAATTTTTAAATATCAAGGGCATTTTAGTAATTTCACTTATTATGGAATTTGTGGGTTTTACAACTACTGTGAACAAGATTAAAGTAAAGTGTCAATTTTACTCTAATATTGCCAAAACTGAGTTTATGAAATAATACTTGAAATTAAGATAAAATAAAAGTGAGATTACATTGAAATTATTGAGTACAACATTTTTAAACTGAAAACTACAACTGGAATGTAAAATAACATAAGTGGACAAGTTTATACTAATTTACACTAAATTAACTATTGTTAACTACTAACTCTTCATCTGCCTTCTTTCCTGCTTTTATAGCATCCAAACAGGTCTTGTGGGTCCCACAGAAGCTTTCCCACCACCATTGGATGATTGAAATCGATCCTGGCCGTTTATGCATTTTGGCGGGAAAATTAGTTTTAATCAATTGGGACTGTAACGTGTAGTAGGGAGGGCTAAGGTGCATTTATTGGTCTTGGGGTATGTGGTATTGAAGGGATAAGGGGTATGGTGGTGTTAGGGTGGCAGAGGTGGTGGTGGCAGTTGTAGGGGTTGAGGTAGATGGTAGGGATTCCACGTGGCATCCTCTGAGGTAAACCTAGGAGGTGGGTTTTGATGTGGGAGTGACAGAGAGGTTAGTGAGGTGGAAGGGTGTTGAAGGTGGAGGTGGAGTGGTGGTGTATGGAGTAGCAGGAAGGAGGTGGAGTGGAGGTTGGGGAAGGGTCAACGCGGGTCAACGACCCCGTTTTATTATTAAGGGAGTTTGGGCTTTGGTATCTTTGGGCTTTGGATAGCAGGCCAGGGTTGTGTTTTGTATCAGGTTAAAAATGGGTGGGTTATTTTATTTGTAAATTTGGTCCATTTGGTTTGTTTAGTGAAATATCATAAGGACAAGAAGTGTAAATTCTGCAAAGTTGAGGGTTAGGTTTTGGGTACTGTTCCAAAGTCATACAAGGGTCCATCATGTCAAGTTTTAATAGTACAAGGACCAAATTTGATTATTTTCCATAATTATATATCCAGGGACTATTTTTGCCAATTCTGAAACTCCAGGGACTAAACTTGTAATCTCTTCAAAATTTACACCAAAGGACCAATTGTTACACATGTGAATTTCCAAATACCATTTTTAACTTTTTCTTCTAAAATAAATTTCCAGGGACTAAAACTGTCAGGTTTGAAACTTGAGGGGTCTGTTTTGCCATTTTTGCAACTTTGAACTTACAAGGGTAAAATTTATCATTTCATGATTCCTGGGGGACTGTTGTTGACTTTTCTTCAAAATAATTTTCCCATGGACCATTTCTGTCATTTTTTGAAAGTTCAGGGACTGATTCTGCCAAGTGTGCAAACTTTGCTCGTTTTTCATCTGTTTTCATTCCTTTTCCACCTGAAACATATAAAAACACAATCCAAAGATATTTGTAGTATTGTGTAGTGTTTATGTGTGTTTTTAATTGTTTTTGCAGTTCAGATGAGTATAAAATGTTGAGTATTTAGACACTCATCAATCCCCCACACTAAACTATTGCTAGTACCTAGCAATATAAAATCCAATAAAAACCCGTTTTGAAAATTTAATGGATTTTGATATCTCTTTACCAGACAGCCATTACTTATGGAGTAGCCAAATGTTTCAGTTCAAGTAAGAATTATGGTCCACTTGATAACCATGTGATTTTGAGCAAACCACCAGCTGTCAACGGATTTGTTTTGTCTTTACCAAAAGTCGTTTGCTTCTGGACTAGCCAACTCTTGATGGACAAAGTCAACATCTTGGTGAGCTGATTACCAATTATGGTTTTACCACTGCCTTTACCACAAGCCATAATTTTGCGGGTTAGCCAACTCTTTCACTTTTTAGGATATGGCGAGTTGAGATACCATACAATTTTGGGCAAATTGCAAGCCGTCAACGGATTTGAGATATCTTTACCAAGAGCCGTTTGCTCCTGGATTAGCCAGTTCTTATGTGGGTCAGACATGGTGGACTGATAACCATTTATTGCATTTCTAAGTGTGAAAAAATTTTAAATTTTGATCAAATGAGGGTGCTTGATGGAACATGTGTTTGAATTCGTGAGAATCCCCCCCCCCCCCCCCACACACACTTAGAAATGAATATTGCCCTCAATATTCAAAGCACCGGGTGTTAAACCGACATTTAGAACGTGAAAAGGAAATATTAATAACCTTTATTTTAGTCTACACTTTTTATACATTTTTGGTTCCTTACAATCCTATTTTAAAAGTCCTAATTTACTTTTTCTAATTTTTACGTAAACCTTGCACCTTTTATGTTTTATGCGATTTAAATTTACGTTTTAAGGTTTTAACAACATAAACCAACCCTAGACTATGATAAGTTTATATATTTTATGCATTTTAACCTATTTTCATGTTAACAAGTGAGTCTTATACTTATCGTTTCAATTTTGTAGTTTACGTCACTTTTATCAAAAACTGGTGTCACCAAACGCGTTTATAACTCACGGTTTCAGTTTTAACGATGTTTAAACCCTTCGATGATCTCACCACTCATCTAAAATACTTAAATAGGTTATGTTAATAAGTTTTAATATTTTTATAAGTTTTGTATTTTTACACTACCCAGTTTTACATTATGTGTCTTAAAAACCCTACGTTTTAAATTACCGGGATCAAAAACTACACTTCGTAGCTCAAATTTTATACAAAATGATCACAAAAACCATCCACTATCACCAAACCCACGAAATTATCATAATAAATAACTCATTTTATGAGTCATTGGTGTAGTGTCTTTCATTTGTTATCAAACATGGCACTTGTCCATAATCTAATGCATGTATACAAGTAAAATCTTGCACTTCACTTTGTTTTTATCACCCCTACACCAATTTCTTGTTTTCTCCTCCATGTGAACGACCCAAATACTCCACCCCATCCCACAAACATCTTCTATAATTGTTTTTCACTTGTTTTCTCACTCTTATATTGAAGATCATGAGTTTCTAGCTTGTATATATGTTATTTCTTCACAAAACCACAATCATATCTCATCATTTCTTGGTTTCTTTGGGAAGTTGTTACAAGTGTTGATCAAGATGGTTTAAGAGCTGTGATTTTAAGATATTCTCAAGGGTAAATCAAGGGTATAAGTCTTGGGTAAAAGTGTTGAAGAAATGGTGCAAGTGTTGCTGGGTCAATATAGGATTAGTGTTCTTGTTCTTGTTGTTCCTTCTTGTTCTCCACTTTTGTAAGGAAATCAATAACTCCTTTTTCATTTTATTTTTACTTTCACTACTGTAAATGTGATATTACTTGATGTATTTGTATAGTATATAAGTTATGTTGCTTGGTTAGGCTTGGTACATAAGTTTAATCACTAAAAACCCTAAAGGACTAGACATGCAAACTGTGATTCTGAATCAGGGGCAAAAATGGAATAAACTGCACTAATCAGTAAACATTGAGACTAAACTAAAAATATGGGGTTGTAGGTCTATGTCTTGTGGTTGTTTTGACGGGTATTTCATTAAATAAATCATTACGATGATTAAACTAGAAACATTTTTGTAAAACATGTCTAGTTCTGAGTAACAGATTTGAAACGGGCAAAAGTCATTTTTTTTGTGAATAACCCTCTGTTACTCAAAGAATAAAAGTTTTAGAGGACATCTTAACTTAAACGTGGCCAAAAACGGGGAACAAATCGGGTTAGTAAAACTCTAGATATCGCACTTTTCGTGAGACCATTGAAAATTTGAAAGCTGAATGGATTGATTGTTGGGGTAAGGGTACTGTTTTACTAAGGTTATGTAATTTTTGGCCATGTGGGACCCACAAATCTCGTTAATACAGAAGTAGACCTTTCCGGGAATATAAGGAACGAGACTTGTTGACTTACAGTTTGCAAATGGTGATTTCTTAAACATAGACAAGTTATTTAAATTTCTAACAGCATTAGGTATAAAATGAGTATAAAGTGTTTTACACTTTATAATGTTGGACCTTTAAAACATTTTGAACCCTATAATATATTTTGAACCCTGAGGCCTAAAGTGAACCTTTTTGACCAAAAACTTGACCCATGGACTAAATTTGAACCTTAGAATTAATTTGAACTTTTACATCATAATTGAACTTAGGGTCAAATGTAAGTTTCATACTTATATAAATGCAAGGGTACATTTTTTTTATTTGTAAGTAATTAACTAAAACCTTGTGATGTATCTAGGAATATTGTACCAAGCTTAAGTAAGATCATATTCTGTATATTACCAAAAGTACATCGATATCTATTTTCATAAACTAAGACAACGTATATCATTTAGGTTCATCGTAGAGCTTTTGCGGCTATTCCTTCACTTGCTTGTTCATTGCTATTTTCTTTGCTTTAAGGTGAGTTCATAGCCTCGCATTTTACTTACTTAAATATTTTATAAACCTCGCGAGGGGGATACATGCTAGTTTTAACAAACTGAATACAAGTAGTTTTTGGTATGCTGGACCCGATCATATGATTATAGATATTGAATGCTTTTTGCCAATTAAGTCCCCTCATGAACCGTTAATTACTCGAGTAGTAAACGCTAGTATTATGGATATGCATATTAGGCTTGGCGGGCTTGTTCGGGATACGGACACATAATAGTTAGAATTGTGGTAAATGGCAAATTTTACCTTTCCGGGGCATTATTAAATTACGTTAAGGTTCGGTTACATGAACTCAATACTATAATCAAATAAACCGATATGTAATTGCAATACTTGTCGCCCGATAAATAATGCTTGTATTCAACTTATTACTTATTAAACTCTATGAATTCACTCAACTTTATGTTGACTTTTTAGCATGTATTTTCTCAGGTATTATTTTGCTAGCTGAGCATTAGGAGCAATCGGAGTCGCGTGGATATCAAACATTGAAGGACTTGTTTTCTTCACATTCGATAATTATTTTCTTTAAATATGAAATGAGTCATTTTTGAACTCTTGTAACTTAAGTTTTAAATATAAATTGTTGGGACCTTTGTACTCTGATTTATCAAATCGAATGTGATATTTTATTAAACGTATCTTTTGAGGTCGTTTTATGTAACTTGTTTTTATGAATTATGAAGTGACACCCAAATTGGTATTCCGCTGCTTTGTAAATTTTGGGGGTGTCACAGAATGGCATCAGAGCATTAGTTATAGAGAATTAGGTCGTTTTCAAAATCTAAACTATAACTGATTTTTAAATTTTTTTTTAAGTCTTTCACCATTGTTCGATATCCGCGCACGCTTGCTCCCAGGTAACTTATATGCTCTATTTTGCATCAATACTTCTATTATATGACTAATGAATATATCCCCTAGTCATGATTTTGCTCTCTCATGCCTACTCTTACATTCTTGTGATCTATGAAATTTTTTTTTAAGACATTGTGGGTTACACAATGGTCTCATTTACTTCATTAACATTGTGAGTTGCACAATGGTTTCTTTTATTTGTCAGACATTGTAGGTGATTACAATGGTCTATAAACTCTTTCATAACCTTATATACTATCATTACATCTAACAGCGAAACTCGTTACAATTTATCAATTCCTCTTGATTTCTTTACTCCCCATAAACTTATGTTTCCTGAGCATTTCTGCATTTTTTTTTTCAAATTGATACAAATTATATAGAAGACTATCTATATACACTTGATTTTCTCTTGACTATTTATACCTATTTACAAGAGCGTTACTTTTTATTTGTATAAGGATACTTATTATAAACGTTTTATCCGACTCTTTACACTCAGTCTCTATAGCACCATGTCAATAAATTACCCCACTACTACCTTACAAACTAATAACATGATGCACCACTATTTTAGCTCTGACTAGTTCAGAATTTACTATTTTGTTACCCCTTTACAAATTATTTGGTAAATTACCTTGTAAAACTAGTTTACTACCATCTTTTAAACCATTTTCGCTAAAATTTTAATACAATGCTTTCCACTCTCTTACAAACTACTTTACCATTATCTATAAACTAAATTACTCATTTACTTTAACCTCTTATGAACGATGTGGTGATCTCTGAAACATTTTCGCTACTTTAATTTATTTCCTTTTGATGATATTAACATTCGGTGTACTTTGTCAATTCCACTAGCTATTTTATTATTCAACTCTGAGTGTGAACATTCTTCTTATGCCTTTGAACCGCGTATGTTGTTTTCATTATCCATTGTTTTGAAATCTTCCAATTGATGGGAGTACGACCTTAACTTGTCATCCCGGATCATGCCATCCTTTGGCACTTACCTTGGAAATGCGATTGACTAATGTCATATTATTATTCTCGTTACTTCTCATGATTTTGATGAATCATGTCGTTAATTAGACATCCTTTTATTTATTATAGCACTTAATCTTGTTGTGTATTTTTTTAGTGACGGACATACTTAAGTAGGATGATTTATAATCGTCTTATTGAAATGAATTGGGACGCTTCTTCATTTGAATAAGGAAATTATAAACCGCCGAACCATAAATTCATAAATTTTCACTTACATGGATTGGGACGCCTCTTTATGTAAATGACGAGTTATGAATAAGTGGGCTTATGTGTATCCACCATAGCGTGTGTACGAATCATTCTTTGGGCTATGAACTCTTCTTGACTCGTGATTTGTTATGCGGATTTTTCCGATTTTGTATCAACCGCCGCGAGCTTGATAAGTTAATAGTAATGTACTATTATCCGCTTCCACGAATTGACGACTTGATAAATTCCTTGTCTCCTATTGTCTTATCACCAACACTTTTATTCTACCTTTCCTTTAAGGACCCTCATGACATTCTATTCGTTCCCTCATACCATTGCTTACACATTAGGTGATTTCTATCACTTGTTCTATCTTCGTTGCAACCTTTTTACTTTGTCAAAATCCCGAGCACAAAATGCATTAAGCACCTCCATGGGCTTCTATAAAATTTTTATACATCTTTATAAAAAAATTTTACAAAGATTTCACAAGTGATTAAATTACCAAAACAACATTTTTAAGTTAAAGAGTCGGTTCTAACCACCCTCTTTTGTAAAAATCATAACCAATATTTATATTGACACCATGCCCTATATTTCAAATTACACATTTTTTTTATACATCAAATTTTAATCACGTCTTCAGGATATGACTGATTTAAACTTCGTTTCAACTAATGATTCTTAAAATTTTGAAAATAGACATTCTACAATCACAACCATAAACCCGAATTTCAACATGGTTTTTATACATGCTTCCATCCTAAAAATCTTTAAAACGACCAAAAATGATTAAGAAGAATTAAGCGCCGGGACGTCGCTCTCTTAAGGGGTACGTGCTGTGACATTTCAAAATTTTCATGTCATTAATCTTAATAGTATTTAACTATTCAATTTTTTTTTAAATAATTAACTTCGTCGGAAGTTATCCGCGTTTTATCAAAACACGTTCAATTAATTCAACCACGACTAGATTATGTACACTCTACACTTTTTATACATTTTTGGTTCCTTACAATCCTATTTTAAAAGTCCTAATTTACTTTTTCTAATTTTTACGTAAACCTTGCACCTTTTATGTTTTATGCGATTTAAATTTACGTTTTAAGGTTTTAACAACATAAACCAACCCTAGACTATGATAAGTTTATATATTTTATGCATTTTAACCTATTTTCATGTTAACAAGTGAGTCTTATACTTATCGTTTCAATTTTGTAGTTTACGTCACTTTTATCAAAAACTGGTGTCACCAAACGCGTTTTTAACTCACGGTTTCAGTTTTAACGATGTTTAAACCCTTCGATGATCTCACCACTCATCTAAAATACTTAAATAGGTTATGTTAATTGGTGTGTATTAATTTACACACCTTTTCATTACCAATTATCGACCCAAAACGACCATTTGAGCTAACAAATGCCAAGAAAAACACATGTTTTTATGTTTGTGATGTGCAGGTACGGATATTACGAAAAATGAACAAAACAAAGAAACACGAGCACGAGAGTATGAAAATGTTCAAAAAGCCGAGCCGGGATAGAATTTGGATTTTAATTGAGCTTATATTGTCAAAGTTAACCTACATAAATCCAGAAATGTCAAGAATGATCCTTGGATTTATTTTCAAGAAATATCATGATGGGTCCTTGAAAATTCAGAAGTTACATCTTTGATCCCTCAATTTTACCTAAACCTAAAATCCTAAAAACTACTACCTAAAAATACCACATAATCCACCCTTTAACCACCAAACAGCCCAGCTGATTAAAAAGCCCATTCCCACATTTTATCCAGCCCACTACCTATAATCCCATACCCGGTCCACATCACCTTCGGTCAACCCACCCAGTCAACGTGAGTAAAAAAAATAATAAACAAACCCAAACATACCCCGCCTTCATTTTCCCCCAATTCAATAAATTACCCAGACTCCCAAGAACCCTAATTTTTACCCGTACTAATTTACAGCAATTAAGGGCAGTTTCGTACAATCCCTCACTTCTAGAAGAGCTCTGACAACGTGTCAGAGACTATGACGCATAGGGAATGACATGCTGGAAGAATGGCAAGCTGTGATTGGTTGAGCCACCTCACCAAAGCAATTCAAGGGTTCTAATTGGCTGAGGCTATCATATGGGATCAAATAAAGAATATTCCATGAAGATTCTGATTCGAGGAGCTTCTAATCTCACCTCAGCTTGGGCTATATATAGCACTCCTCAGTCACACATTCGACCTCATTAGGAGTAGGGTATAATTTAGAGTAGCTTTAGGATTAGTTTAGTTAAAATTCCTTTTAGCTTATTGTATTTCTGCTTTGTAATCAATTACAGTTTTTAATAAAATTCCAAGTTTTCATTTAAATTTCATTGCAAACTATTGTTCTAAAATTTGTTTCCAGTTTTCATTTATTATTTTTAGTAGCTTATTCAAGCTCAATAATAGATTGTAGTGATGATCATTAGAGTGTTTCTGCTTTAATTGTTTAATTGGTACTAATTGCTTCTGGTCAACGGAAGTCAAACGCTGGGTTCATGATTATTCTGGATTACTGGTGTTAGATAATTGTAGCAGTTGGTTATTTTGAGCTTATCTAAAAGATAGGCTTTGGTCAAATGAAACCTCTGTTCAGCTGAGGTTGGATTTGTAAGTCTCATTTTACATTTTCAAGTACAAATCTGCATTTGATAATGAAGTAGCTTAGATTTGCTTTAAATCTGTTGAGTATTATTAGTTCTAGTCTTATGTTGCTTGATGAATGCTTGTTAATGCTTTGAGTTACGTCTGTATCATTTGAGTGTGTTACTGCCTACTATTGCTAGATATTTGGTTCTTAGTTTTTGTGGTTGGTTGTTGAATTTAATTGCTGATTCTGCTTCTAGTAGTGTTCTTACATCTGGTTGTGCCATTAGTTCAGTAATTATGGTTTTATATCTGCATAATGTAGTGTAAAGTAGTTTTTAATGGGCGTTTGGATCTGTTAGAATGATGGTTGTTAATTGGTGGTATTTTCTGCATTACTAGTTGCTCTTCTTGAATTATCAGGGATTAGTTTGGTCTTAGTTTTAGGATATCATTGCTTTTAGACAACTTATTAATGCCTCTTTTGACCCACATGTGCCCTGCTCCATCTGTTCTTGATCTATCCTAAGCTGCTCATACATCAGCAGTTGTATATTGCCCATTTAAGCTCATTTATGTCCCAAATTAGTTTTCATTGTTCATTTCTAGCTTATTTAGACTTTTGTTAGCTTATTTCAGATTTCCTAGGTTTGCTAAGTAGCTTAAATGTTAGCTTGAATCAGTCACTTAGATCCTATATCCCCGGCAACGGCGCCATTTTTGATAAAGTCTTTTTGTAGTATAAAATTATTTCCGAAGAAATACCGGTGAAAGTATTTCCCGGGTCGTTCTCCCAGCGAAGGTGAAATGGAATCGTGAATAACCGAATCGAGAAATCGTGTCGAGAAAAGCGGGAAAGTGAAAAATATGATTTTTTAAGTCAAGTTATGCTAAGAAATGATAAACTATGAAGAATTTACAATCTAGGTATGTACGGATGTTAAAAACGTGAAAACGGAATTCAAACGTAAAAATAAACGTAACATATGAAATAAAACGCGACTTATATACAAGAAATGATCCTACGAACGTGAAACAAGTTTCTAAAAATCTTAAACTACTAAAAAGAATTTTGAGAAAAAGAAAAATATTTTTTTGACTTTTTATATATTTTCTAGAATTAATTTCCTATTTTTAGAATTAAAAATGAATTAAAAATAAAGAAAAATAGAAAAACAAATTGGAAAAATGAAAATTAAATTCTAAAAATTCTAAAATATTATAAAAGTATTTCTAAAATTATTTTTGTATTTTTCAAGGCTTTTTCTGTATTTTTATGGATTTTTGGAATTTAAAAATGGTTTAAAAATGATTTTAAACTAAAAGAAATTAAGAAAAATAGCAAATGACCTCAGAAAATTATGAAAATTTTACAGAAATTCTAAAATAATATGGAAAGCTAGCAGAAAAAATTTGGAAAAGAAAAATTAAGCAAAAGTGCTTAAAATGGCCAAAACAGCTTATGGCAAGTGCTTATTAATAAGCACTTGCCACAAAACTTTACCAAATTAATACCACTACTGTATTATGCAATAATGCACTCAAATAAGCCAAGAAATGAACATTAATAAGTTTTAATATTTTTATAAGTTTTGTATTTTTACACTACCCAGTTTTACATTATGTGTCTTAAAAACCCTACGTTTTAAATTACCGGGATCAAAAACTACACTTCGTAGCTCAAATTTTATACAAAATGATCACAAAAACCATCCACTATCACCAAACCCACGAAATTATCATAATAAATAACTCATTTTATGAGTCATTGGTGTAGTGTCTTTCATTTGTTATCAAACATGGCACTTGTCCATAATCTAATGCATGTATACAAGTAAAATCTTGCACTTCACTTTGTTTTTATCACCCCTACACCAATTTCTTGTTTTCTCCTCCATGTGAACGACCCAAATACTCCACCCCATCCCACAAACATCTTCTATAATTGTTTTTCACTTGTTTTCTCACTCTTATATTGAAGATCATGAGTTTCTAGCTTGTATATATGTTATTTCTTCACAAAACCACAATCATATCTCATCATTTCTTTGTTTCTTTGGGAAGTTGTTACAAGTGTTGATCAAGATGGTTTAAGAGCTGTGATTTTAAGATATTCTCAAGGGTAAATCAAGGGTATAAGTCTTGGGTAAAAGTGTTGAAGAAATGGTGCAAGTGTTGCTGGGTCAATATAGGATTAGTGTTCTTGTTCTTGTTGTTCCTTCTTGTTCTCCACTTTTGTAAGGAAATCAATAACTCCTTTTTCATTTTATTTTTACTTTCACTACTGTAAATGTGATATTACTTGATGTATTTGTATAGTATATAAGTTATGTTGCTTGGTTAGGCTTGGTACATAAGTTTAATCACTAAAAACCCTAAAGGACTAGACATGCAAACTGTGATTCTGAATCAGGGGCAAAAATGGAATAAACTGCACTAATCAGTAAACATTGAGACTAAACTAAAAATATGGGGTTGTAGGTCTATGTCTTGTGGTTGTTTTGACGGGTATTTCATTAAATAAATCATTATGATGATTAAACTAGAAACATTTTTGTAAAACATGTCCAGTTTTGAGTAACAGATTTGAAACGGGCAAAAGTCATTTTTTTTGTGAATAACCCTCTGTTACTCAAAGAATAAAAGTTTTAGAGGACATCTTAACTTAAACGTGGCAAAAAATGGGGAACAAATCGGGTTAGTAAAACTCTAGATATCGCACTTTTCGTGAGACCATTGAAAATTTGAAAGCTGAATGGATTGATTGTTGGGGTAAAGGTACTGTTTTACTAAGGTTATGTAATTTTTGGCCATGTGGGACCCACAAATCTCGTTAATACAGAAGTAGACCTTTCCAGGAATATAAGGAACGAGACTTGTTGACTTACAGTTTGCAAATGGTGATTTCTTAAACATAGACAAGTTATTTAAATTTCTAACAGCATTAGGTATAAAATGAGTATAAAGTGTTTTACACTTTATAATGTTGGACCTTTAAAACATTTTGAACCCTATAATATATTTTGAACCCTGAGGCCTAAAGTGAACCTTTTTGACCAAAAACTTGACCCATGGACTAAATTTGAACCTTAGAATTAATTTGAACTTTTACATCATAATTGAACTTAGGGTCAAATGTAAGTTTCATACTTATATAAATGCAAGGGTACATTTTTTTTATTTGTAAGTAATTAACTAAAACCTTGTGATGTATCTAGGAATATTGTACCAAGCTTAAGTAAGATCATATTCTGTATATTACCAAAAGTACATCGATATCTATTTTCATAAACTAAGACAACGTATATTATTTAGGTTCATCGTAGAGCTTTTGCGGCTATTCCTTCACTTGCTTGTTCATTGCTATTTTCTT
The DNA here is from genome assembly GCA_030686995.1 of Artemisia argyi. NCBI lineage: Eukaryota > Viridiplantae > Streptophyta > Magnoliopsida > Asterales > Asteraceae > Artemisia > Artemisia argyi. The sequence continues at coordinate 74,242 of JARVZY010012442.1, forward strand.
TGCTTTAAGGTGAGTTCATAGCCTCGCATTTTACTTACTTAAATATTTTATAAACCTCGCGAGGGGGATACATGCTAGTTTTTACAAACTGAATACAAGTAGTTTTTGGTATGCTGGACCCGATCATAAGATTATAGATATTGAATGCTTTTTGCCAATTAAGTCCCCTCATGAACCGTTAATTACTCGAGTAGTAAACGCTAGTATTATGGATATGCATATTAGGCTTGGCGGGCTTGTTCGGGATACGAACACATAATAGTTAGAATTGTGGTAAATGGCAAATTTTACCTTTCCGGGGCATTATTAAATTACGTTAAGGTTCGGTTACATGAACTCAATACTATAATCAAATAAACCGACATGTAATTGCAATACTTGTCGCCCGATAAATAATGCTTGTATTCAAGTTATTACTTATTAAACTCTATGAATTCACTCAACTTTATGTTGACTTTTTAGCATGTATTTTCTCAGGTATTATTTTGCTAGCTTAGCATTGGGAGCAATCGGAGTCGCGTGGATATCAAACATTGAAGGACTTGTTTTCTTCACATTCGATAATTATTTTTTTTAAATATGAAATGAGTCATTTTTGAACTCTTGTAACTTAAGTTTTAAATATAAATTGTTGGGACCTTTGTACTCTGATTTATCAAATCGAATGTGACATTTTATTAAATGTATCTTTTGAGGTCGTTTTATGTAACTTGTTTTAATGAATTATGAAGTGACACCCAAATTGGTATTCCGCTGCTTTGTAAATTTTGGGGGTGTCACAGCTAGGGCTTCCTCCGTACTCTTATCTCCCTGAATAACCATGGATGGAATTTTAATTGATGAACGTGATGATGGTTTATAAAATTGAAGAATATCAATAGTTTTCTCATCATCAGTAGCATCATCCTCGAGAAGAGCAGCTTTGTAAAATATGGTACGTCTTTTGGCTGTTCTCTCTTCAACAGGTAATTCTTCCATGGTTTTATCGTTTCTAGCAGCTCGTTCTTCAATAGATTTCTCATGAGATACACAAGAAGAGCTTGGTGCATTTTGAAACGATGGCTTAGTCAACTCCTCCTTAATTTCTTTTAATGACTCAAGAGCCTTCAGGAAAATTTCTTCCCGAGTTTGTACTTGAGGAGTTGCATGGTTTATTTGGTACTGTGGAGGTTGGTCATAGTACGAATAGTCATTATTATTACAAGGAAATGAATTCCCTGTTTGACATTCGGAGCTGTAGTGTGAACCTCCACAGTACTCACAACAATTTGGTTGTTGTGACTGATTGGGTGAATAGTACGGATATTGGTCATTGCCAAAGTTTTGATTGTTACCAGAGAATTGTTCATAGACAAACGAATTTATGGTTTGACACTCAAATCCTTGGTGTGGCCCTCCACAAAATTCACACGCGTATGTCTGTATCTCATAATTTGGTGGCTGATGGAATAATTCAGTCGTGTCATGGTAAGAATAAGGATTCTGGTTATAGACAGACCCGTATCCTGACTTTACCATGCTACAACTGGGACAATTACCACCATTATTAGGACCACCACACCATTGACAATCAGAATGATGTGGATACGACATAAAGAAGAATCAAAGGTTTATAGAGGGTAAGAAATGAAGAATAAAAAAGGTATGAGGGTAAAGATGAATATTTTTGGCTTTTAGTGGTAAATATACAATGAGTGATTATTCAAAACTACTAATGCTTCAAATCGTTTGAATACGTAGCACAGCCTCCCCGGCAGCGGCGCCAAATTTTGATTGGTGGTAAACAGTCAGATAATTATTAGTCAACCACTTATGAATGGTCAACCATAATAGTCAAACAGCCTTAACCAATGCTTCCATGGAATACAGTGTTTCCCCGGGTCGTTATGTCCCAACGAGGCGTGCGAAGGTATTTAGACGAATCTGTGATCGAGTGGATTTGAACAGGAAAAAGGTGTGAGTGATTTAAACTAAGGTTTTATAAAATAAAATGACTTAAATAAACTAATTTAACTAAAACGTAAACCTAAATAAATTTAAAATGTTTAAAACCTAAAAACGCGTACGATTAATTAAAACTACATTTAACGTACGAAACAAAACGTGAATTCTGTCCAATATAAATCCCACGGATGTGAAATTTATATTTTTGGAATTCAAATGATAAAAATAATATATTTTTTAAGACTTTTTATTTAATTTTTATTAATTAAAAACTATTAAAACTTAATTAAACTAATTAAAGTAATTTAATTATAATAAATACTAAACTAATTTATAAAATTATAAAACTTTTTATAAATTTACTTAACCATCACAGGAATCTATAAAAAATATAAAAAGTTTATAAAATTATTAGTAAACTATTTTGCTAATTATTATTCTAATTATTAATTAATTACCAATTAAACTAATTAAATTATAAAAACTAGAAGATGAACAGTAAAAATTATGGAGAAATTCCTAAAACTATTTTACAATATATAAAAGCTAGGAAAAATATAAAAACTAGGGTGTGCTTAATAAAAACTAATTATGCTATTTAATATTTAAATATTAATTAATTATTAATAAAACTAATATTAAATCTAATTAATACTAAACGACAAGATAAAAATCTGGAAAAATTACCAAAAATACTTTAACATAAAAGAAAATTAATAAAAATATAAAAATGCAAATTACTTAATAAAAATATGAAAAGGAAAATTAAATAGATAAATTAAATTAAATAGAAACTATCACTTATTTTAAATTTGGTTTTTCTGGATTTTTCTTTTACAAAACTATTTTAACACTAAAAACAAACAACTTTTGTAAAAACAACTTTTCTATAACTTAAAATTAAGCAAAATAGACATATAAAAGCTTAAACAGTTGACTTTTGTTAGAAATCAGCTCTTGTGGGCTCCACAAGGTTGGATTCTGGTTCTAATAAGTAAAGTGAACAGGTATAACCTAAAAACAACAAACTACACCCCTGAATAAGCCAAAAAGTACTCAAATAAGCATTTGGTAACTTGGCTTCTCTTGGAAAATGGGACAGAGTTCATGGGTGATTTAAGGTGGGTCCTAGGGAGTTTAAGCTTCAACACAAGCTTGAAATGGGTAGAGGGCTAGCAGGGGAGTCCAAAGAACCAAGAGGGGGCTTGTGGGGCCCACTGTGGAGTCCTGTGGGACCCACAGAAAGTGAGACAGTGAAGGATAGCTGCTGATGCATGGGAGGAGATGCCCCCTGCAGTTGTGTTTGGGTACTTGTGGGGCCCACTAGAAAATTTACAAAAATATACTAATTGTTAGATTCTAAAGCTAAGGTGAGGGGTTATAACTTGTGAAAGATTCAAGTCCTAATACCAAGTACAAAAATCAAAAGAATTCTCTCAAGTTTTAACTTTTCTCACATGTATGCAATTTGACTTTTTAAGAAAACTTAAGAACTTTGACTTTTTTGAATTTCTGATGGATCCTACAAGCTAATTAAGTTGTATTAAGCTACCATTAACCTAAATTAAGTCATGAAATACATTTATGTAATGATATGGGGGTTTGTGGGTTCTAAATCATCATTTAAGTCATGAAATACATTCCTGGGGGACTGTTGTTGACTTTTCTTCAAAATAATTTTCCTAGGGACCATTTCTGTCATTTTTTGAAAGTTCAAGGACGGATTCTGCCAAGTGTGCAAACTTTGCTCATTTTTCATCTGTTTTCATTCCTTTTCCACCTGAAACATATAAAAACACAATCCAAAGATATTTGTAGTATTATGTAGTGTTTTTGTGTGTTTTTAACTGTTTTTGCAGTTCAGATGGGTATAAAATGATGAGTATTTAGACACTCATCAGATGGCGTCAAGAAGGAAATTCTGACGCCGTCAACTCGCCGCCCATAATGAAATCGGATTGCCTAGATCCACTTTTGACGCCGTCATGTGCAATTCTACTATGGGCCGTCACTCTTATTTGGACCATGACGGCCTATGGTGACGCCGTCATGTTCATAGTGCAAAACTCTTCTGGATCGTCACGGACTTAATCCACTTCCACCTCTTGTATTACTCTTGGCGCCGTCACTTGATAACTCTTGACGCCGTCATGTACTGTTCCCAGCAAGGAAAATTAAGACTTTGCCGTTTTCTTCACTTTTATGCTCAAAAAATGTCCAAAATGCTTCCTTTTCCAGAATTCACTCCAAAAGTACCTAAAATGATAAAAAGAACGGTTTAGGGCATTATTTGATCAAATAAATTGGAATCCGGGCTAAAATGACCCCCTAAAAATGGTTCATTTTTCGCCTCATCAAATACCCTTACACTTGAGATTTGCTTGTCCTCAAGCAAATGCGCTTTTATTCTAATCAAAATACAAGTTAGGGGTCATTTAACACTAATATAAAAGTAATTACAACAAATAATCGTTCCACTAAAGACCAAAGACAAGCATGGAGGTCATACACTAGCACCTCACAAATAGTGTTTAGATACTCACATCTCTCGGGTGTAATAAAGTATATATCACAATATGGAAATGGAAAACATCTCTCACTACCTGTCATAGCAAAATAGATTACCATAGGCTTGGGAAAGGATCAAACCTCCACCAAATGGCGTAAGCACCTAGGATAAACTATCAAAGATGTCTTTTAAACGGTTATAACGTTAGGTGTAGGGATATAGAATACACGGTTTTGTTGGATAAAGGCAATCTTTGCTGGTGGCGAGTTAATCATCTTGGTTAATTACATGTACAATATGGCATTGCTAAGCCAAGACTAGACTCGACTTAAGCTAATAAATAAAAAATAATAAAAACTTAAAACAAACATAAAATGAAACGGGATGGTAGTCCGTATGTTTTTTCTATTTTCTTTTTCTTGATTTTTCGATTTTTTTTTTTTTTTTTTTTTTTTTTTTGCATACACTCTTACCATACCATCCAAAATAATACATCATAGGGAATGAACATTCCCTTTACACTTGAATTTTTACATACTTTACAATAAACTACTCTAATGACTCGAATCAAGATAATCAAAACACTTGGAGTACTTTTAAGATTAACGCACATATGGGGGTAATAAATGATGTTCTTCCCCATTACTCCATAACACAAGTACTTTACCCATGAGTCCCAATCGTCCCAAAATAATATGTACAAGGATATGACTCAACTTAGCAACCATGTAATCAATTAGATAATTAACTAAGGGTTTAAAAAAATAATAATAATGCACTAAAGATGAGTGCATACACGGAAGACTAAGGCGATTTGGGTGTACATTTAAATGGGTTGTAACAAATTCTTCCTTTAAGTAAGATGCTTAAAGTTAGAAACGAAAAGATAGGCTCGGAGGGGTGTACTAAGGGTTTTGTGTACTAAAAATGAGTACAACGCTAAGGTGTGGGAAAATTAATTGACTTTACTGGCCAAGTAGTGTGACTTAAATGGTCAAGTAATTATGATACGGGTTTAACACAAGGGTGATCCTAATGCCTCTTATCATGTAGTAAATCCTACTACACGAATGTAGTCTCACTAGCGGTCTCGGGATGCATCACTAATGCAAGTTCTAGAATCTAAATGCTACCGGTACACTCATAAGCACTAATAGTGAATATTTTTCCTATCAAATCTAAAGGCGAACCTCACATATTTGGGTGGAAAATTTTTCTGAATGGTACGGTTTTGTGCTAGTCATACGACTCCTATCCATGAGACGCTTGCTAAGGCTAAAGTTTCACTCCTAAATGTTGTAAAAAATTTTAAATTTGGCGCTAAAATTACACTAACAAGTATTTCTCTTAGTTTTATTACACACCTACTATAAGGTATCATCATTTACCTTCCCCTTACACTTAAGATGAACATTGTCCCCAATGTTCAATTAAAGAATATAAAAGTAAAACAGGTAAAAGAATGAAATCAAATACTCCCCCAATTCGTTCCGTGTGGATAGTGTGGTAACAAGGTTAGATCTCCTCCAAGAAAATGAACAATCAAAGCTTCCCTTCCAGAAAAATAAATCATCTTCTTGTCATATATAACCTGTTAAACCTGAGAAAACAAACAAGGCGTATATGCTTATAACGTGGAAGTTTATTATATGACGAACATTCATTCATACTTTTTTATTTAATAGAGTTTGAATTTTATATTTTAGCATGATCATGATGATAAAAAGGTTAAAAAATATAACTTTCACATCATGAGATTACAAAATTAAAGCTCAGGTTAATTAATCCTCCAACAATTCAGTATATACATATATGGATATCAAAGAGTCAAAAAGATTAAACGCAAACAAAATGTTAACATTCAAATCCATCCAACTATTGAGTGTCGCAATGGAATCATCAATAAATTTTATGATAATGAGACTGATTAGAGGATGATTCAGCTTCATATATTGTAGACAACCGAAACCTAAAGGACTAAACAGCCAACCAAGTTTGCCTCGATGAATATCTTTGCATTCCATTGGTTGAGCATGTTTTTGACACTCCTAAGCTCGAAGACGATTGTTGTTGGCATATTTCTTGTGAGGAAAGCTTTGCATGAACATAATTGTTTCTCGGTAGTGATCGGTCTCTTTTTTAATATTTTCTTCTTTCTCCAAGTGGACTTTAAGTTTCTCTTCGTCATATTTTTGTTGTTGCAACTCGAGTTGAGTTAGTTGTTTTGCTTTCTTCCTCTTCTTTTTATTCTAATTCTTTTTTTTCCTTCATCCATTCCCTGACATTTGGAAAATCGATAATACATATAACAATAGAACTTAACTTTATCCCCCACGAATACTTTTTTTAAGAAAACGAAATGAATGAATCATTAACAACACATATATTTTGTATAAAATCAAATACATTTTACGTGTATAAATATATTTTGTAAAAGGGAAAACAAAAACATACGGTTGTTGGTGAATATATCATCTCCTATACCATCTTCTTGCTCAAACCTATCATGCAAAAACAACACATATAAGATTACTAAAAATCAATCATTAACAATACAATTACAAACAAATACCCATATGTCAGCATGTTTGCCAATGTTATTAATCATTTTGGAGCTGCCCATTACACACGACAACAACCAAAACTAAACTTAGTCTCATATCACATTACCAAAAGAAACAATTCAAATAAATAAATATACATCACAACCATTTTTCAATAACCTTCTTCATCAACGACTCATGCACGCCACGATGAATAAAATGAGTTTGGTTGAACGTGGTGTTGGCGGTGGAAACAGTTGATGTTGGTCGGTTCCGGTGGATGTGGCGGTGGAATAATTTGTTGTGGGTTGCTAAATTTTGCTATATATACTCAAAAGAAGTAGTTGAAAGAGTTACCCAATTAATTTTCCTATTAAAGATCAAGTAATGCATACTCTAATAATTAAAATAGACTCTCCAAATGCCTTATTCCATGTAACCTCTACAATCATAAGTGCCTCAATGAATACATGAACACTTCACATCCCCCTCATAAACATGGACGCTTGACATGGACATTGTTGGAGTATGCTCGTGTCATAATAAATAATTATATGGCTAGACATATGTGAGCCTATAGGGTCACACACTTATACACAGAGACACCATTTTATAGATTGTATTTATCGTATTTACAATATATAAATGACTACGTAACTTGGGATCAATAACGGGCCACTAATCACTAAGCTTGTACTTAGTGTATTGGATTGGACATAACAAATGGGTAAGCCCATTTGTAAGCCCTTATGGATGGCCTAGGGAGGAAAGGGACAAGATGAGAAAATACAAGGGGCTAAGTGTTACTTACATGTTGATAACTACTAATGATTTGGTCATTAGGAAAGGATCAATCACAATAAACACTTACCAGCTTTCTCTCCTCCTTTCTCTCACTAATAACCACGAAATAAAACACTCCCATATTAGGGTTTTGTGTTTTGATCTCAATCTAACCTTATTCTATTGCAGTTCAAGGCTAGATCGTATGTTACGGGGTTAAGACTAGCATCGGGTGGTGATTGATGAGGTGTAGTGTGTTTCCATCATAGAAGTGATCAACCTTATTGATCACTTGGTTTCTTGATCCATTCATGGGTGGCGATATTGGTGGTGACTTTGTTGGTGACTCCCGGTGCACGCTGCAAAGGTATAATTATCTTGTTTATCTTATTGATTGATCATATGGCTATATGAGATCCATGTGGGTGATGTTGTTCCGCTGCGTTTATTTGATTTATATATATTTTATATTCATACATCACCTATAGACATGGCATTAATCTTGATTAGATCAAGTAATGCATACTCTAATAATTAAAATAGACTCTCCAAATGCCTTATTCCATATAACCTCTATAATCATAAGTGCCTCAATGAATACATGAACACTTCGCATGCCCCTCATAAACATGGACGCTTGACATGGACGTGACATTAATCTTGATTCTCGCATGGCTACATTTTTCACTTCTAAAAACTATGTCATCAATGCTCCTAAAAATATTGGTGTCATTAATACTCCCCCTTAAATTTTAGGACTCAATCTTATATGTTTATAGATAGAAGATATACTTTTCATGTTACTTAAACTACCTTGTACCGTACTACAATTTGTGCACAAATCCTATTGCCCATTAAATTAAGTCACCAAATATTGTGTAACTGATATACTTTTGATGTTGCTTACACTACATTGTACCGTATAAATTTTTTCAATTACTTGAATCACTAATCTTATGTATTTACCCTTATGCATGACTATTAAATCAATGTACTAACACATGAAGCCTCCACATTTCACTTTTAATTCTTGGGACATTTATTATGACCCTTTTACATTTATAAGGCTACTTAAGCTTTATATAATATAAGATAAGATGTGATGTTTCAATATATACAATGTTTTAAAGTTGAACGACGTTTTAATTAATCCAACTATGTAGAATGTACACTTTTTGAGACATTTTATAGGTCAATTCTTTATATTTTTGATTACTTTTGTCATTTTTATGCTTAATTAATAAGGGCCGAAAATCCCCGAATCCTCGTGGGGATCCCCGATCCCCGATGGGGATGGAGGCAGGGATGGAGATGGGAGTGAGAAACGGGGATGGGGATGGGGATGGTAAATATGATCCCCGATATTTCCCGCCCCGTTGCCATCTCTAACTCAGTTAAAGCTTAAATGTGATATTTCTAGTTTATTCATAAAATAAAATATGACAAACATTAATAATTTAATATTTGATAGAAAATATTTATAAAACTTTATCCATATATAACATGACGCATTCAATTTTTTTACTAACACCCCACTCAATCACCTTAATACAACTATCAAAATGACAGCCTGGTCTACAAATATACTTGCAACATATATAATTGCTATGAAATTTGTAAAACTTTTGGAAAGTGATTAAAAACTCGAGCTTCACCTTATCATCATTAATAAAAGGGTTTTTCTAACTTGTGTCATAAATGCACAAGTTAAGCATATAAAAAAAAACATAAAAGTACTCATGGACTCACACAAAAGTACAGACAAGTGTACTTTTGTATGAATTTTTATATATTTTTTTATGAGTCACATGGTATTTTTAGTGTGCTTAACATATGCCCTAGAGCACAAGTTAGAAAAATCCTTAATAAAAAGGATTAGTGAAAAACTGATGAAACTCTATTAAAAACTGAACTACCACTCCAACAACTGAATTTTTTTTTTTTTTTTTTTTTTTTTTTTTAAGTGAGCATCTTTTTATTCATTGTTTATAGTTATACGCATGTATTAATTTGACAAGTCCTAACAAACATTGTACGATCTCTCTCATAAACAACAAACATGTAAAAATATACTGTAATAATCAATTATTTCAAACAATTTTGTATATATAATAAATATACAAATTGATGTGAGGGTTGTTGACAATATTGACCCCATTTCCTACCATATCAGTGATGCAAGTAACATATATAGCACCATGCTTCTAGAGTCCTAGCCCTGTCATAAATTTTTAGCATGATAGATATACTTGATTGTATCAGTTTTTCCGCATTGAAATTTTACCTAAACAGTGAATCATTTGTTTACATAGTTGCACACCCATTCCTTGCTCACCTCTCTACTAATATCTTAGCACTAATTGCCATGTTGCCTTAAGAAGTTTGTTAAGCATTAGTTAATTAATTGGAGGATATATGTTGAATAAAATCAAATGTAAAAATAGTTTATGTCTTCTATTCGATGGTGTATTTACTATTTACAATCAATTCTTCCACACATATATACTCTTGACCTTCGCCAGACCAATCTACAAAGACACTCTACCACTCTACAAAGTATGTTCCATAGACTATCCATAACAACTTTATAATTGTCTGATCTTTGACTTCAGTTTGAACCAATTAAAAACTCATTTTGATTACATGAGTGCATGTCGAATGGAAATGGTTGGTTCGAGTCATTTGCCTTGCAAATTCTTGCGCAAATTTCTTGTCTCAATGTTTAAACACATGAGTGAAGATAATAATTAGTCTACGAAGAGATGAGGTGGGTGATGGGACTATAATAATAGGAGGCACTTTAAACAATACTTAATTGTTCCTTCTTTACTTTTTATATATTCTCATGTTTATAAATAAACAATTGCATATACATATATACTTCTACTATATTTGGCATAAACTATGCACATTTTATTATAACTCCAAACATCATTTTATTGAGATTGATAGATGGAACCATATACACATTGTAACAAAAAAAATGCATAAGTATTTGTATAGAACTTTAAAAGATTCACTATTTTTCGCACTGGAAAATACACTTTTTTAGCTTTCCAACCATATAGAAAATGCCCTTTGTATAGGTTGGGTTGCTGGATACGGAATCCTCGTAGTAGGCTGGACCAACATCCAACAAAATAAAGTTAATATTGATATTCAAACTCACTTGATGTATATTGATTGCGTATAGATATTAGTAGCCCAAGCCTTCTAAATACACGCCAAAATTAGGTCGAGTATCAACACTCGGATGAACCAAATCCAATACGCATACATTCCCATGCCACAATGACATGGGAAGGCCTCTCAGGCCGCGTTCACATACGTGTAGACAACTATCACCAATGGTTAAAATACGGTACCTGACACGTGACAACATGAGGCACACAACGAGAATATGGAGCATACATGTTATGTACGAACTGTACGAGTTTAAGGAAGGAATGACACATGCCATCCTTGTCTGCCTATTAAATGATCAACGCGTTACCTATCCACAGCCGTTGATCAACCACATGGGTTCATCTCAAAACCATAGATACCTCCACATATTTGACACGATTATTAACGCACAATGATATACACAATAGGTTTGTTTAAGTGTTACCACGGCTTGAGATACTCATTCTTGTCTCAGGGTCCTTACTGTTCTTGAGGGGAAACCAAACAACATATTCATCCAATCCACTCAAATTATGTTTTACATATCATACGTAAAGTTGACGTCATTTGTTGAAACATGATACAAAATAGTCACAAACTTCATCTATTTTCACTCATTTTCTCATCTAAAAACAAGATTTTTTATTTTTATTAGAGGTGGTAATTTGTGTCCAAAATAATTTTTTTTGCTAAATACGCAAACTTTTAAAAGATTTGGGCACGTTTGGTCCCCTCATTTTTTTGAAATGGGCATATATTGACCATTTAAAAGTTAAATGGACACATATTTTCTCTCAATTGGATAACATTACAATTTTTTTAAAAAAAATGCTTATAGATATAATATATTTAATTTTTTAAATATAAATAAGGTGTTAAGTTTGAGGAATTTATTTTGTAGTTTTGATATTTTCTAAAACGATTCATATAACATGCGCCCGTTTGGCCCGTGCCCGTTTGACCCGTGACCCGTGCCCGCTCGGTCCACCCATTTTGCCACCTATAATTTTTATTTATTTATTTTATTATTTTTTTAACAAAGTTTTTAACCCAACAAAATAACTTGTGAACAACCACAAACTCCCATGTCATAAATAATCCATAACCACCAAGGAAGGTCAACAAATACTAGAAAACGAGGTTCACCAACGAGTCATAAACTTTGCATGAGGAACATCAGGGGAGGCGCAAGCAATGAATAACCACGTTAACTTGTATACAACACTTTTCGAGAGGAGCCACAAGGTTAGGTTATGGGTCAAATTTCTAAATGTCAAAACCTGCCCAACCCCCCATAAAATAGACAACATGATATAATAACACCTAATGGGCTAACAACATTTTCTTAAGCCAACCTAAGAAAACTAATCACTTACAGCCTAATGAAAAATGATTTGGGGGGATAATTTCCCCAAATTAGTTTAAACCCATCCATCCATCCATAAAAGGAAGACGAAAAAGAGGGAAGAAAAGCGGGAAATGGAAAAAGAAAAAGAGCAGCTTTTGGCTGAGATGGGTTTCTCCGATGACTTAATATCCCAAGCCCTCTCAGCCACCGGTGGGGGTAATTCTTCACTTTCTGATGCCACTGAATGGATTCTCAAAAATCAATCTTCTTCATCTTCACCAATTTCCCCTATTACTTCTCCCACCAGTACCACTCAACCCAAAATCAACCGCTTCTTCTCTTTCGACAACAAAAAGACAAAATCACCCGACAACCCCAAACAACCTCAAAAACAACAACCTCAACAACAACAAACAGTAGTTAGTAGTAGAAAAAGAAAACAACCTTCTCGAAGCGAAAAGCCGTTATCAGAGCGAATGCGTCCCCACACAATCAACGACATAATAGGACAACACCATCTCCTCTCCGACAAATCGTCTTTCCTTCGATCAGCTATCGAGGCCAATCGCCTTCCTTCCTTTATCCTATGGGGCCCACCTGGTACTGGTAAGACTTCTATAGGCCGCGCCATTGTTAATTCCTGTTCTCTAAGTTCCTCGTATCGGTTTGTTTCCCTGTCTGCTGTTACTGCTGGTGTTAAGGATGTTAGGGACGTTGTAGACGAGGCGAGGAGAATTAAGAAAAATGGTATTAATAGTGTCAGGACTGTGTTGTTTGTTGATGAGGTTCATAGGTTTAATAAGTCGCAGTTGGATTCCTTTTTGCCGGTTATTGAGGATGGGAGTATTGTGTTTATTGGTGCTACTACTGAGAACCCCTCGTTTCATTTGATTACGCCTTTGTTGTCTCGTTGTAGAGTGCTTACTCTTAATTTGCTTGAACCGGGTCATATTGCTACTATTCTTAAGCGTGCTAGGGATGATCGTGACAATGGGTTGGTTTGTAGCTTAGGGTTTATGCCGAAGGAGATTCAAGTTAGTGATGAGGTTGTTGAGTATTTGTCCCAACATTGTGATGGAGATGCGCGTGTGGCGCTTAATGCTTTGGAAATATCGGCTATTACTGCTGCTGCACGCTTAGGTTACAATGGGAATAATGTATTGGATTTGGATAAGAATGTTGATGTTGTTTTGAGTTTGAGTATAGATGATGCAAAACAAGCGTTGCAAAGTAAGCATCTTTCTTATGACAAAGACGGTGAACAGCATTACAATCTTATAAGTGCTTTACATAAGTCGATGAGAGGAAGTGATGCAAATGCATCGATTTATTGGCTGGCGAGGATGTTGGAAGCTGGAGAACAGCCGCTTTACATTGCACGCCGGCTTGTGCAGTTTTCAATTGAAGATGTTGGATTGGCTGACCCTTTAGCTCTCCCGCAGGCTGTTTCTTGTTATCAGGCTTGCCATTTTCTTGGTATGCCAGAGTGCAGTGTTAACTTAGCACAGTGTGTTGCCTATTTGGCGCTTGCTCCAAAATCGATAGCTGTGTATAGAGCATTACAGGCTGCCACGAAGGCTGTGAAAGATTCAGTTGGGCAAAATGAGGGCGTGCCTTTGCATCTGAGAAATGCGCCTACTAAGTTGATGAAAGAGTTGGGGTATGCGAAAGCTTATATCTATACTCCCGATAATCCATCTGCTGTCCAGTCATTTCTCCCACCTTCCCTTCAAGGTTCTAAGTTCCTCGACTGGCCTTAAGCTCAATCAAGTCTCAATAGATTGGCGGATATGGGAGGTCGTAAGTCTTAAGTAACCTAGACGGCAGTTAGATTAGATGACATTTCCTTATGATATGCGGGTATGCTTTTGTTTCATCTTTTGTGAATGATGTTTTGTTTGAAGCTGGAAATGACTAATCTCCTTTTGATAACTGCATGTAAAGAAATACAATGGTTGATTAAAATGGAAGTGAAATGTTCTTAGTCTTGGTATATATATTTTCAGCTGATCAGGGATGTGATATTATCTTTATAAATGTGCCTATCGATATTAACTTTTAGAATCATGTCTTTTTAGCAAGATAATTTCCACATAACTAACCAGAGTACCAGACTACTCAACAGAGTTCGAATGGAATATGTTGTTACTACTTTTTTTTTTATTTTATTCACACATGATTTTTAGTTCCATATGTGACATGAAACATATGTAATGTTATTTGGTGTCTATGATAAAACTTATGTCATATTTTTAATGAAATTTACAAGTTAAAATCAATAATGTGGGTGTTATTAGGGGCTTTTCATGCAACCTAGGTCACGTCAGTTAGATGATCAATAATGTGGGGTTATTAGTTGGTGAGAAATTTGGTGCGTTCATGACCTGACCTATGTCCCACATGTTGCCTTATATGAACTTACTGAAAATCTCTAGAGTCAAGCCCAAACACCAAAATACGAGCATGACTTGCTTCTCTTGTTGCCAATCATGTATACATTTGGCATGTCGGTTATTCTTGAATTAGGAAGCGCTACTAGGTGGCTGGCAAGGGGGTGAATTCACCAGTCGGCCTTTGTCCCGTCTGTAGTGTGACACGTGCTTGACGTTGAAGCCTATGTATGCTGCCTTCTGAGTTGGTTTTCGTTGGGTAATAACTTAACAAAATTGTATATCCCTTAAAAATGACTTAAAATGATTTAAGTTGGAAGTTAATCAACCTAATGAAACTGTTTTTTTTTATAATTTTTTATAAAATTGATAGTCAAACTCAAAGACTTTTAAGACCCTTAAGACCCGATGATGAAGGGAGAGTGTATTTTGAAGATTGTGCTACCAAGTCTTATTTGTGATGACTTAAAGTGCAACTTCAATAAGAGATAATACAAACCCTGAGGGCAATGTTGGAAATTCTGAAAATCATCCAGCTGCTATTGATATCCTCTTGAGACGGGTAAGAAGGTTAAATGGTCTCTTCTGCAAAAGAATGTTGTATAAATATTTTCTGTCTACCATGTCTGATGCTGATAATGGCTTTGTTAGTTTATTTAAGTGATACCGTCTGATGCTGATTTATATATTTTTCCGAGCTTGGAATTTGCCAGGTTTGTTCATGAATGCTTGCTATGGTGTTCTGAGGTTGTTGTTGGTCAGTGCCACTGCTAATTATGCTTGTTTCCACCTTATGTGAGAGTTAGATTGAAATGGATAGGAAACATTCTCATTAGGAAAACAATTTGATGTATATTAGATGCGATTTAGGCCTTTTTGCTATAGGTTAAAAACAACGCTAACACTTGAAGTACTCCTCAAGTCAGAGGTAGATATCAGTCATATTCATCTTTCTACATACAAATTCAGTTTGACACTCCTTATAAGTTGGATTTCAACAAGCCTGAGCATGTTAGCTTGAGTAGAGTGCTAATTGAGCTTCCAACTAGTCTCCTGTACTTGTACTTGTTTAAATCATTGGCAAGCACTCTATGCCCCTTGTTATTCTGGTTCGTAATTGAATTTATCCTGCACCTCAGTACATCCACTCCCATGTAAAATATTTGAAACATACAACTTTGAAAGATCAAGGTTGGCCCACAAGACTAAAATGAACCCAATATTTGTAAGTTGACAATGCTATGGGCATAATTTGTAGGAACCACGTGCATAATTCTTTCTAGCCATGCCGATGCCCTATGGGATCTCGTGAAAACTTTTGTGTAGAAGATAGTGTGACCATTCTTATTCTCACTCAAGCCAATTTGATTATAAGTTTATCTGAATCATGTTATATAGTCCCCAAGTGATTACTTGAAACAATATGAAACCATTGATCTAAGTAATTGTTAATTGCTTTTATGAACAATTAACAATTTGAAAGCAGTGACAATACACTACCCAGACACGTGTGAGGAAATGGGTAGCAAGTCTCATTCATTTCCATGTACAGAAAGTAATCATTAGCCAGGGGATGAAGAGAACAATATGGATGAGTTTCACTGTAAATATGGATTTCCAGTAGCTAAACCATGATTTTTTTTATTCTCTCGAAGTTTCCCATTCTTCTTCCATTTTTTACCATCTGATAATCTGAAGTGCCCTTGACGTACTCTTGTAGGATAATATAACTGTCTGCTTCACATACAAATTGGAATCGATACCTCTAATAGCTGAAATTGACTCCGGCAAGGATGGTAAAATATTGGTTGTCCTCTTTTGTGAATAAAACATGCATCAGGAAGATACTAAATATGAATTTGCAACATGGCCTTATTATAGTCGTTTGGGATTTACTCTAAATTTTTTGAAGCATGATTTGAAGTTCAAGTTTTTGCTATTCTCATTCCCACTGTAACTTCAGTATGCAGTTATTGTATATGTTAAAAAAGTTACTAGTATTTTGTAATTTTGAATCTGTCAATTGCAATTCTGGAAAGATAACCACGGAGCATAGTCTTAAATTGTTAAAGGTTAACATCATTCAGAACATCTGTCCTGCCATATAGACGTACCAACATGATTTAACTTAAGCTGTGGTAGGGCAGAAAGTGCCATATGAATTTAATTTAGTTCTCTTTTTTTCCCTTACATTTATAAACTTCTACCCAACTGTGGTGCATGCTCATTTTATGTGCAGGTTGTAGGAGATGGCTTGTTGATGTCAAATTCAAAGGGTATTGAGCGAGCTATTAATGAGCATGCTTGTAAATTGTAATGCTCATTTTATGTGTTTTATAATGATGAAATTGCAGCACATAGCACTTCCTTTCATGGATATATTCCAATCAGAAATTTCCTTTTCTTTATGGCAAATTACTTATACCTACTATCCGCTGTTACTGGTTAGTCAAAATGATCTATATCTTTTGAGGGGAAATCTAATAAATAGCCAACATTGCACGGTGTTTGTTTGCTTGCCCCTTATTAGTTAAAGGTCACTTACCTGTATGTCTTGCCTTATTGTGGACCACAAATTAGTGCATAATACCTTTATCTAAGACATAAGTTGTCTTACAGAAAGATTCAAAAACAATTAATGTGGCTCTCAGCCTCTCACAGACAAGCAGAGCCTTTAATATCGTAGACACTTTGGGAAAAGAAAACAAAGTGTATCTTAATGAAATAGTTTGCGTGATATTGTGTATTTGTGGGATGTTTACATTTGTTAGCATATGTGCAAATTACAAGACTTGTATTGTGCAATGTTGGTGACCCAAATTGGGACAGTGACCGAAGCAATTGAAGTAGTGAAAATGGCAAAGGATGCACAATGGGGTGTCATAATATCACAAAGAAGTGGGGAAACTGATTATTCTTTCATTGCTGATCTTTCGGTTGGCCAAGTACAATCAGGTAAGGTTTTCATCTCTTACGTCTATACTGTCCCCACTCCTTTTTTTTTGGAGAAGTAAACTAGTTCCCTCATGCTCCTGTCCAAGTATAAGCAAAATAGTTTCCATTTGTTATCTCTATAAATGGTGTGAACAGCCTGATGTGAGGCCTATTCTAGTTTTTCCTTGACATGGCATCGATAATGTCGAATAGGCCTTACAAATTAATTTCAGTTTGATTAGATTCTGTTCGTTTTGAAGCATATATCTCCACTTTCGTGATTTCTTTAATTTATTGGTGTTTCGTGATTCTTGGATACCTTCCAAATCCAATTTTGTATGGTTTTTTAGTTTATTCTCCAAAAGAACATTTGAATTGTTTTTTAGAACGGCTAATACACTCACACTCTAGTCTACATGTTACATGTATGTCCACAACGTGACTCGAACCCTCACTTTAAAAGATCATTTGAATTGTATTTCATTTCTAATTCTGAATTTGAAGACAAATTTACTTTCCAACTTTTTGAGATAACTCATTTCTTATGAAGTGTAGTTTTCATGCGTATGGCAAAATTAATGAGTCGAATTGAGTTTTAAGCTAAACGAGCTAGGCTCGTTTAATAACTATTCGGCTCGAGCTCGAATATATAAAGTAGCTCAAGCTCGAACTCAAATATTTTTTTGTTGTTCGAGCTCGAAGCTCGTTTAATGAAAAGTAACGGTTTATAAAAAAAAAATAAAATAAAAAAAAAAAAATAATAATAATAAAAATAATAATAATAATAATAATAAATCAAGCTTAAGATGCTTGCCATAAATGCCAATCCAATTAATCACCCGTTTAAACCGATTACAAGCTACACGGGGTCGACCGTCGGACTACCGATTTGTCATTTTTGCAACCTTACATTTAATATAAAACAATTGATAAAATTCTACAGAAATAATTTTGATCTTTTAAAATCTTCAACTGATTTATTTTGTTGATATTCTTAGTAGAAGATGTCTTAGATTATTTTCCCACATTAAAAGAGTGAGAAAAGATCGAAAAAAGGAAAAATAAAAATATATAAAACAAGTAAAAAAAATAAGGAAGATTGCTTACAAATAATATATAACTAAAAAATATTAAGTCACAACTTGAATCTAAATCTATTAGTTTGTTAAGCTCGAATAACTTGTTCGGTTCGTGATAATTAAACAAGTTTTTCAATGAGCCGAGTGAAATATTAGTTTTCAAAACTCGGCTCGTCAAACTAATTGCGCACTAGTATTTATTCGATATTAACTCGAGACCGTAAGTATTAAGCTCGAGTAACTCCCGAAAAGCTCGACTTATTAATACCTGTTAGGGATGAGCATTTCGAACCGAATCCCGGAACCGAACCGGAACCGAACCGAAACGGTACCGTTCCCGATATACGGTACGGTACCGGTACAACGAAATAAGGAGGAAAAAAAATCGGGACCACTAATTCGGTACGGGACCGGTACCAAATCGAGAAATTCCCCAAAAAAACGGGAAAAACCCGATTTCCCGGTACCGGTACCGGTACCGATACCGGTACTGGTATCCGAATCCCGTTCGGTACGGTACCGGTACCACTAACTTATGCTCGGGAAAAATTCGGTACCACCAATTCGGTACGGGTTCGGTACGGTACCGATACCGTGCTCATCCCTAATACCTGTAAATATAATTTTTCTTTGTATAATTGATTGGCATTAGTGGTCAAACTCTAATACTACGTATTTGGTTTTGTTAAATTCACCATTGTTTGATTGAATATAATTTACTCTTGATATTAATGCAAAGACGAAATTACCATTTCCCTATTAAAACCAATTAAGGCGGGACATTTTCCCTCCATTTATAGATAAAAAAAAAAAAAAAACTGATATCCGTTTTTGTAACTTGTGCCCCAGGGCAAAAGTTAAGCACACCAGAAAAATGACCGGACCCACACAAAAGTACACCCACTTTTGTGTGGGTCCAGCCATCCTTTTAGTGTGCTTAAAGTCACAAGTTAAAAAACATATTCTCCCTCCGTCTCAATATAATTGTCCATATTTCTATTTTTGGATGTCTCAAAAAGATTGTCCACTTTCTATTTTTAGTAAAAGGTAAAGAATATATTAGGAGAATATTCTCTTTGAGTGTTTGAGATTTATAGGGGTCTCATTTTTATTAAACTTAGTGCTTTCTCACTCATGACAATAATTTTGAGACGAAGGGAGTATTAGATATATATTACATTAATTGTTTATTGTCCATGAAGAGTCACACATCTGATATTTCTTTTCCTCTTATCTATCACACATACCTTATCTTATCTCTTTCTCTCTCTATCACATCACCTAATCTAAAAAATCATTGAAAAATAATTTCAACTCTACAGAATACAGATGTACTACGGTATTCAGTATTCAACTCTTAAGGTGGTAGTAGTGGTCACTCCCAAAATCCCACATACTTCTCAATCAACCATACTTTTTTCATACCTCCCAACCAACCAACTTTTTATTTTTTATTTTTTATTTTCATAAATAAATAATTTAATAAAAACATAATATTTCATTAATAATTAAAATAAAAATACATAATATGTAACACCCCCAATTCATGGATGCAGCGGAATTCGAACTGGGTGTTACTCGACGGCACAATAGTCACAATAATAGAAAACGAACTCCAATTGAGTCGTTTTAAAAGATTTATCATTCAAATTGTATAAATATCAGAGATTACAAAATGAGGTCCCAAATGGTTCCATATTTACAATGTATAATAAATGAGTTTTTGAATGATAATAAAAGTTTATAGCCCTCTTGAGTATCCGTGTCCTTCCGTGCCAACCTTGATCGTCATGAGCCTGAAATACATGCTTGAGAGGTCAACACAAAGGTTGAGTGATATTCATAGAGTTTATTTAATGTTTGAACACAATATGTTGGTAGTGTGAGTTATAGGCTCACACCAATGTTTGGAAAGCAAAATAGGTAGGCTATGTTGTTATACGCCCATAAAATGTATTATACACTAAGCTTATGACACCAAAACGTTAACGTGTACCAATATCGATCGGCAGATTTATCCCGGTAGGTACTTTGCTAACATACCTAAATCTCAAATATTAGTGCATTTGTTTGAACTTAGTCAATACAAATGGGATTCGTCAATCCCAATAGGCCTATTCACAATATTTGCGCTCACTATTGCTAGTGATTAAATGGTTCATAATAAGGGATCTCGGTTTAGCAAGGCTGGTACTTAGTGATAATAAAACAATCAGGCAAGCATACAATTTAAAAACATTGTGCTCGGTTAAAAATAGCATGTATTCCCCCCAAGGGTTTGTAAAACATTGAAGTAATGTAAAGTGGGGCTATGAACTCACCTTAAGTAAGATAGCAAGTAATAAATGTAACGGTTGAATCATGAAGGTTTCTACGAGCAACCTATAATCGAATGTTGCGACTTAGGATCGGAGTAAAGAATATGAAGTAGTGCCTATATATATATATATATATATCTTGCATTTAGTCCATGATGTGGTATGATGTATAATGTAAGTCTTTGAAAGAAAAGATTCATGAACATGTATGTTTTGTATATCGTTTACTACCGTTCGGGCCGACATAATTCAGAAGTCATGTTAGTAAGCGTTCGAGGAGCCAGGACACTTTAACTCGTAAATCCACAACTCAACTCGACGGCTTACATAATGAACTCCTCACATGAGGCTCCCTACTATTGTAGTAGTTGATGAAATATATAGATATAAGTTTTGATCCGAAAAGTTACATGTCCGATACTTGAATAAACTTAGGAAAGTTTATTTGTACATGAAGATTGTTATTAGGGGTAGTTTCATAAGTCTTGTATGACCATTTTCTCTTTGTAATATCTCATGGTTCCTTTAGATGAAGTAGATCCAAATTGTATGTTCAAGTTATCGCCAACTTCTCTAGTTCATGTATTTGCCTTGGTAAGCTTGTATGGTCATTTCGTCATGGCCTAGCCATGACCTTTGGTCATTGTTCCATGGTCTTGAGACTCAACCTTGGCTCTAGCCATGGTTGTGGTCTTGATTCTAGGTCATAAGACCCCTTTGGTCTTCATAAACCATAACTTATATGTAATGACTTTGGTCTAAAAATGGGCTGTTAAGATTTTGAAGAATTTATCACTCAAAAAGCGTTTTCAGGGCTCGAGCTTCTTTATTCCTGAACGAAAACGTCGTTCCGGACAACTTTCGTGTTTTAACTTTTTGATGAATCGGACCAGAAGTGTGACTTTCAAAACCCAAATTTGATCAGAATGGTATTTGGCAGTTTGCCGCAAAGTTTTGGTAACTTCAAATGGGCGTAACTTTTGACTCGTATACTCGTTTTAGGTGGTTCAAATTGCTATGGTTTCCTTGTTAAGTCCTCTACTGTAATATGTAATGATCCAACATCATATTTTTACCATTTTGATCAGGTCTTACCAAGAAAGTCACTAGTTTACTTGTTTTAGTAACTTGTTGTAACAATCAATAACAATAACTTGTTTTGCTCACTTTTATACATCATGGACATGAATACAAGACATAATATAGCATGAATAATATGTAAATAACATGAACATGATTATTCAACAAGAAGCATGTTAGGGTTTGGCTTACAACTTTTGGCTTTCAAAGATGAAAGGAAGTTAACATGTAAGGATAGGACATTGATAGACTTTAGCTTCACCCTTTGCAATCTATGATAAACCGAGGTTATTTGAAGATTATAACGACGCCTTCTTGAAGTCCAAAGCTATTTGAAGATTATAACGACGTCTTTTTGGAGACTTTAAAGTTATAACAACTTTTCTTAGAAAATTTCCAAGATTGAAGATCAAACACTAGTTTTCTTTCAAAAACTAGTTAACTTTCTTACAAAATATAAGAAAAGTGCCTTAGGTTTTAGGACTTGAAGGTTATAAGAAGGTGTGGTGCAAGGAATTACATGTGTTTAGCTTGGTATTTATAGGGTAGGAAAAATAGTTAACCATATATTGGGTTAGAGTTTAACCATGGTTAGTTAAGACACTTGTAATGATCCTAGATATCAATGGTCAAGATCAAGCCACACCATGGTGACTCCCCCCCCCCATTGGCGGTTCAACATGGATAAGGGGGGTGAGGTGTGCCTTGGATGATAAAAATCTAGATATTTGATTAGTTTTGACTCCGGGAATTGCCAACCGTAAATGATTAGGCCTCAAAACGTAAAACCGGGTGTCGTAAAATTATGAAACTTTAAAGTATTGTTAGACATGTCCATATGTCCCATAATAAAATATAAAATGGGTGGTAGGTTCCATTTGAGTGGTAAAACCCTGCTAAAAACTGGAAACACGGGTCTAAAACGCGTAATACGTAAAACGTACGAATATTGCATAAAATTGAGAAAAGTAAAATATTACTTTTCTAATAGGTTATAAATGATTTAAAATGACTTATAATGTCTAGACTGGGCTCAGTCTAGTGTCGGTTGGTATTAAATGTCTTTTAGACATCAAACCGTAAGCCTAAAAATCACGAAATGACTTATAACATCAAGGGATGATTTTTGGTCAATGGAGGAGGAAAAAAATATGTTGACTTTTTCTAATAATTTGAAAACTCAAATCGTCTTAGAAACGCGTTTTGTGGTCTAACGGTTAATCGCCCATACGGTTAAGCGTGCTCATGTGAGAATAGTACTGGCTTGGGTGACCTGCCGGGAAGTCTTTGGTCATGTTTTTCTCAGTCACGATTAATTCTCAAATAAATCATGAGTGTGTCAAACATTTTTCTGATGCGGGGTCACTTAACGCGGTCGAGTTTCGTTGTACGTAGAATTTTTGAATGACGTTTTACCCTAAAACGTGTAATTCCTTAATAACTTTCACGAAAATGATCTGACGAATGTCAAACATTTAATTTGCCATGGAAATGATTTATCACTCGAGAATATCAAATAAAAATCAACTTTCGGGAAAGTTTCGGGAAAAATGAATAGTAAAAGTGAATAGTGAAATTTTCCGGGAATGGTAATTAACCTGAAATTGCGAATTGTTACAGTCTCTACCCCTTACGGGGAACTTCGTCCCGAAGTTCTTTGTGTGTCATATGTTGGAGTGGTGTCGATAAAGATGTGTGGTTACTTATGAGGACCAAAGTCTGGAATTACTAGTGATGTAGTTTGATTTGTCTCAGAATATGGTGTGTCAATAGAGATTGATAACATGGTTGAATATCAGTAGAGATCCATATAATAGTCGAATATCAAAGAAAATTGATATAGCAGTCGATTATTAATAGAAATTGATATAGTAGTTGTACAGAAATTGATATAGTTAAATATCAAAATGGAAATTGATATAGTTGTCAAGTATCAATAGCAATTGATATAACAGTTGAACAACAATAGCAATTTACATAGGAATCCAATAAATGGAAATTGATATAGTAGTGGAATATCAATGGAAATTGGGATAGTAGTTGCAATCATAGCATAGTAGGTAATCGGTTGTTGTACCTAGTGTTTATGTCATGGTTTGAAGCGATGTCGGTGAAAAGATAGGATTTCTTGTGGCGAATATAATGTAGGTATCATGCCATACCCGAGCAATGTAATGTAGGTATCATGCCATACCCGAGCAATGTAATGTAGGTATCAAGCCATACCCGAGCAATGTAATGTAGGTATTATGCCATACCCGAGCAATGTAATGTAGGTTGACTTCATACTTATGTTATTTTGGATACAAATAAGCCCACTTGTTTATAATTCTTTATTTACATAGAGAGGCATCCCAAACAATGTAAATAGAGGAATATAAACTTATGGTTCGGTGATTTACAATTTCTTTATTTAAATGAAAAGGCATCCCAATCCATTCAAATAATTACAAATCATCCTACTTAAGAATTCCCAACCCAACATTCATACTTAGCCGGTGAGTTACAAGGTAGTGTATTACGAGATGACACTGGTGTAGCAAAAGTATAAGATGAATATTCAATCTTGTAAAGCTGATAAGGGTGCTTGTGGTGTAACTAAGGATGATTTGAGCTTTAAAAGTGCATCAAGATCTGTTAATGAGCTTGTGTTTGTAATGGTTGTGAAGATAATGATGTGATATGTTGATGAACAAAAGTGTGTAGTGTATGCTTAACATTAATACTCTTAGGTATAGATGTTGAGTTTGCTTTAAAAATCTTAAGAGATTTTAAAGGTTTATGATGAAATGGTATCCTTAGGACCTAAACAGGATAGTACTTCTACAGGATGAAGAGAATAATTGATAACTATCCCAGATAGTAGTTCGGATGATCTCATAAATGAAAACTTTCAAGAATGAAGTTTAGGTAGTACAAATAAAGTGTTAAGATTTCGCTGAGTGGTAAGGCACTATCGTGTCTCTAGATTGTTTTAATGTATTCTGGTGGTTTATCGTGTTCATGTAGGAAATCAATCTAAACATAACCCTAGTACAACTATTCTCAGTATTTGAAAATTCTAAGTCGAATATAGTTAGTCAGACTATATTCCACTGTCCCTAGGTTAAATATAGGTGACTAGTCTATATTTAGCCAAGGTTCGATAAAATTTTCAAATACCTAAACTAGGTATACTTTTGATATGTCCGTTGCTTTCGGGAAACTGTCCACTAAACAAAGGCGATGTCAAACCCTTAAGTTGCAAGTCCCGTCCATACAAGACTTGTAACGTATGTTTTCATATTCCATTGCATAGAAGGTAGTAAGGGTAGATACGTATGGAAAGGAAGTTTTAAGTAGTTCTAAAATAGAACATACTTGGCCAGGATCACGAACTTTTAATAATGAAGGTTTCATAAGAAAACTTTGATGAATGTAGAGAAAGTTCAGCTTTTGTCGATGATGGATTAGTTTGTCCTTTAGAAATCTCATATTTCTTGTTTAGAAATCGATAGATTGTGACGGGTTTTTGATATCATAAGAAATGATATTGATGATGTGATGGAATAATTCTAGAGACCATTTGCACAAAACACAATGTCTCGGAAGTAGGTTAGACCATTGTGCAATTCACAATGTCTGGGAAGTAGGTTAGGTCATTGTGTGACTCAAAACATTTGAGAAATGATTAAGACCATTGTATCATACAATGTCTTGGAAAATGAATGAGACCATTGTATCTCACAATGTCTTGGAAAATGAATGAGGCCATTGTATCTCACAATGTCTTGAAAAATGAATGAGACCATTGTATCTCACAATGTCTTGGAAAATGAATGAGACCATTGTATCTCACAATGTCTTGAAAAGTGAATGAGACCATTGTATCTCACAATGTCTTGAAAAATGAATGAGACCATTGTATCTTACAATGTCTTGAAAAGTGAATGAGACCATTGTATCTCACAATGTCTTGAAAAATGAATGAGACCATTGTAATCAGTTACAATGTCTTGGACATATAATGTTAGAGTGGGAACATGATTGGGAGAGTGTGGCTGTGCCGAAATGCCTTAGAATAGGCATACACAGATATGTTTAGTCCATTGTTTAGATAAATGATTGAAAATAAACCGAGTTTATATATCAATATACTAATATGTTCATGTAGCATAAAATGCCTAGTGTGTATATATCAATATACTTATATGTGTTCATGTAGCATAAAATGCTTAGTGTGTATATATCAATATACTTATATGTGTTCATGTAGCATAAAATGCTTACGGGGAAATGCTCAATTATGTTTAGGGTACATATATTAATATGCAATTATGTTTGTGTAGCATAAAATATCTACGGGGAAATGCTCAAAAGGGGTATATATATGAATATACTAATATGTTTGTGTAGCATAACATGCTTACTAAGTCCATAATCGTCTGGAGGATGGAAGACACGGAGAGCGGAAGGCTATAAAAATGGTTTTGCTTGTAGTTGTAGTTATAGTTTAGGTCTCAATTAGACCCGTTTCTCTATAACCATGGCTCTGGTACCAATCTGTAACACCCCCAATTCATGGATGCAGCGGAATTCGAACTGGGTGTTACTCGACGGCACAATAGTCACAATAATAGAAAACGAACTCCAATTGAGTCGTTTTAAAAGATTTATCATTCAAATTGTATAAATATCAGAGATTACAAAATGAGGTCCCAAATGGTTCCATGTTTACAATGTATAATAAATGAGTTTTTGAATGATAATAAAAGTTTATAGCCCTCTTGAGTATCCGTGTCCTTCCGTGCCATCCTTGATCGTCATGAGCCTGAAATACATGCTTGAGAGGTCAACACAAAGGTTGAGTGATATTCATAGAGTTTATTTAATGTTTGAACACAATATGTTGGTAGTGTGAGTTATAGGCTCACACCAATGTTTGGAAAGCAAAATAGGTAGGCTATGTTGTTATACGCCCATAAAATGTATTATACACTAAGCTTATGACACCAAAACGTTAACGTGTACCAATATCGATCGGCAGATTTATCCCGGTAGGTACTTTGCTAACATACCTAAATCTCAAATATTAGTGCATTTGTTTGAACTTAGTCAATACAAATGGGATTCGTCAATCCCAATAGGCCTATTCACAATATTTGCGCTCACTATTGCTAGTGATTAAATGGTTCATAATAAGGGATCTCGGTTTAGCAAGGCTGGTACTTAGTGATAATAAAACAATCAGGCAAGCATACAATTTAAAAACATTGTGCTCGGTTAAAAATAGCATGTATTCCCCCCAAGGGTTTGTAAAACATTGAAGTAATGTAAAGTGGGGCTATGAACTCACCTTAAGTAAGATAGCAAGTAATGAATGTAACGGTTGAATCATGAAGGTTTCTACGAGCAACCTATAATCGAATGTTGCGACTTAGGATCGGAGTAAAGAATATGAAGTAGTGCCTATATATATATATATATCTTGCATTTAGTCCATGATGTGGTATGATGTATAATGTAAGTCTTTGAAAGAAAAGATTCATGAACATGTATGTTTTGTATATCGTTTACTACCGTTCGGGCCGACATAATTCAGAAGTTATGTTAGTAAGCGTTCGAGGAGCCAGGACACTTTAACTCGTAAATCCACAACTCAACTCGACGGCTTACATAATGAACTCCTCACATGAGGCTCCCTACTATTGTAGTAGTTGATGAAATATATAGATATAAGTTTTGATCCGAAAAGTTACATGTCCGATACTTGAATAAACTTAGGAAAGTTTATTTGTACATGAAGATTGTTATTAGGGGTAGTTTCATAAGTCTTGTATGACCATTTTCTCTTTGTAATATCTCATGGTTCCTTTAGATGAAGTAGATCCAAATTGTATGTTCAAGTTATCGCCAACTTCTCTAGTTCATGTATTTGCCTTGGTAAGCTTGTATGGTCATTTCGTCATGGCCTAGCCATGACCTTTGGTCATTGTTCCATGGTCTTGAGACTCAACCTTGGCTCTAGCCATGGTTGTGGTCTTGATTCTAGGTCATAAGACCCTTTTGGTCTTCATAAACCATAACTTATATGTAATGACTTTGGTCTAAAAATGGGCTGTTAAGATTTTGAAGAATTTATCACTCAAAAAGCGTTTTCAGGGCTCGAGCTTCTTTGTTCCTGAACGAAAACGTCGTTCCGGACAACTTTCGTGTTTTAACTTTTTGATGAATCGGACCAGAAGTGTGACTTTGAAAACCCAATTTTGATCAGAATGGTATTTGGCAGTTTGCCGCAAAGTTTTGGTAACTTCAAATGGGCGTAACTTTTGACTCGTATACTCGTTTTAGGTGGTTCAAATTGCTATGGTTTCCTTGTTAAGTCCTATACTGTAATATGTAATGATCCAACATCATATTTTTACCATTTTGATCAGGTCTTACCAAGAAAGTCACTAGTTTACTTGTTTTAGTAACTTGTTGTAACAATCAATAACAATAACTTGTTTTGCTCACTTTTATACATCATGGACATGAATACAAGACATAATATAGCATGAATAATATGTAAATAACATGAACATGATTATTCAACAAGAAGCATGTTAGGGTTTGGCTTACAACTTTTGGCTTTCAAAGATGAAAGGAAGTTAACATGTAAGGATAGGACATTGATAGACTTTAGCTTCACCCTTTGCAATCTATGATAAACCGAGGTTATTTGAAGATTATAACGACGCCTTCTTGAAGTCCAAAGCTATTTGAAGATTATAACGACGTCTTTTTGGAGACTTTAAAGTTATAACAACTTTTCTTAGAAAATTTCCAAGATTGAAGATCAAACACTAGTTTTCTTTCAAAAACTAGTTAACTTTCTTACAAAATATAAGAAAAGTGCCTTAGGTTTTAGGACTTGAAGGTTATAAGAAGGTGTGGTGCAAGGAATTACATGTGTTTAGCTTGGTATTTATAGGGTAGGAAAAATAGTTAACCATATATTGGGTTAGAGTTTAACCATGGTTAGTTAAGACACTTGTAATGATCCTAGATATCAATGGTCAAGATCAAGCCACACCATGGTGACTCCCCCCCCCATTGGCGGTTCAACATGGATAAGGGGGGTGAGGTGTGCCTTGGATGATAAAAATCTAGATATTTGATTAGTTTTGACTCCGGGAATTGCCAACCGTAAATGATTAGGCCTCAAAACGTAAAACCGGGTGTCGTAAAATTATGAAACTTTAAAGTATTGTTAGACATGTCCATATGTCCCATAATAAAATATAAAATGGGTGGTAGGTTCCATTTGAGTGGTAAAACCCTGCTAAAAACTGGAAACACGGGTCTAAAACGCGTAATACGTAAAACGTACGAATATTGCATAAAATTGAGAAAAGTAAAATATTACTTTTCTAATAGGTTATAAATGATTTAAAATGACTTATAATGTCTAGACTGGGCTCAGTCTAGTGTCGGTTGGTATTAAATGTCTTTTAGACATCAAACCGTAAGCCTAAAAATCACGAAATGACTTATAACATCAAGGGATGATTTTTGGTCAATGGAGGAGGGAAAAAATATGTTGACTTTTTCTAATAATTTGAAAACTCAAATCGTCTTAGAAACGCGTTTTGTGGTCTAACGGTTAATCGCCCATACGGTTAAGCGTGCTCATGTGAGAATAGTACTGGCTTGGGTGACCTGCCGGGAAGTCTTTGGTCATGTTTTTCTCAGTCACGATTAATTCTCAAATAAATCATGAGTGTGTCAAACATTTTTCTGATGCGGGGTCACTTAACGCGGTCGAGTTTCGTTGTACGTAGAATTTTTGAATGACGTTTTACCCTAAAACGTGTAATTCCTTAATAACTTTCACGAAAATGATCTGACGAATGTCAAACATTTAATTTGCCATGGAAATGATTTATCACTCGAGAATATCAAATAAAAATCAACTTTCGGGAAAGTTTCGGGAAAAATGAATAGTAAAAGTGAATAGTGAAATTTTCCGGGAATGGTAATTAACCTGAAATTGCGAATTGTTACATAATACTTGAAAAAAAAACGTAATTAATAGAAAATTACATAATACGTAAAAAAAAGAAAAGAAATAACTAGTCATCGAGGTATGCTAAGTTTTGAGCCTCTACGTGCTCCGTAATATCATATTGAAGACGATAATGGATTTGTTCGTCGAGTAACTCCAGTAGTACACTATCGTCATATACTGGAGTGACCGGCGGATCCATTATGTGAACCGGTGATATTGCCTCCTCGTCGTCTTTTAAAATCATATTGCACAATATGATACACGTATTAACGATTTGTCGAATCTTTTCGACCGACATAGTCCGGAGAGGACGACTGAGAATCATTCATTTTGCCTTAAGACCGACATCTTTTTTTTTTTTTTTTTTTTTTTTTTTTTTTTCACATTAAATCCCAACGTTCCACTCCAACAGTCCTCCAACGTTTAAATTAGTTTCAAACCGTGAAAATGAAGATCACCGCTGGACCAAACCGCTGGGGTGGCGGCGGTATTCCCCGGTGGTTTGGGGCAAACCGCTGCCTACCGCGCTCACACTGCCACCACCCTTATGAATTTATACAAAGTTAAAAGGATAAATGACCTTTATACAATTGTAATTGATTTTTTCTTTCACCGTTTATTAGTAACTCTGACTTTTTATAGTATTTCTTAAATTCACCATTCATTAAATGCCATTTACTTTGAATTAAGTCATGCCATTTACTTTGAATTAAGTCAATGTCAACACACAATTACATTTCCCACAAAATAAAAATAAAATAAAGGGATTTTGTACATGGATGCCACCCAACTTTTAACAATTTTTCATTAAGGCCGCTTTTATATGAAAAATATCTTATAGGCCGTTCAAGTGCATTTCCCTTTTCGTTTATACCAAATCCGGTAATATAAAGTGTTTATTGACTAAAATATCATTGATATATCAAATAGACATTACATATTTATAATTTAATTTGTTATAATTTTCAATTTTTCAGATGGGGCATTCGTCAATATACAATTTTTTGGTGTAATTTTGGACGGATTTGGTATAAATGAAAAAGGAAATATACTTGAACGGCCTATAAGTTAGTTTTCATAAATGGACGGTCTCATTGAAAGAAAGTTAAAACTTGGGTGACCTCCACGTACAAAATCACTAAAATAAAATAAAATTAAGCGGGAATATTTTCCCTCCCATTTACCGCAAAAACCCTAGTGCGTGTCCCTATATATCGTTTGTTTCTTATCCAAACTGACACAACACATCTTATATTTCTTTTATTTTTTCTTCACACATACCTAGTGACAATACCTTATCTTTTTCTTTCTCTCTCTATCACATCACCTAATCTAAAAAATCATTGAAAAATAATTTCAACTCTACAGAATACAGATGTACTACGGTATTCAGTATTCAACTCTTAAGGTGGTAGTAGTGGTCACTCCCAAAATCCACGTTCCACTCCAACAGTACTCCAACGTTTAAATTAGTTTCAAACCGTGAAAATGAAGATCACTGCTGGACCTCACCGTTGGACCAAACCGCTGGGGTGGCGGCGGTATTCCCCGGTGGTTTGGGGCAAACCGCTGCCTATGGCGCTCACACTGCCACCACCCTTATGAATTTATACAAAGTAAAAAGGATAAATGACCTTTATACAATTGTAATTGATTTTTTCTTTCACCGTTTATTAGTAACTCTGACTTTTTATAGTATTTCTTAAATTCACCATTCATTAAATGCCATTTACTTTGAATTAAGTCATGCCATTTACTTTGAATTAAGTTAATGTCAACACACAATCACATTTCCCACAAAATAAAAATAAAATAAAGGGATTTTGTACATGGATGCCACCCAACTTTTAACAATTTTTCATTAAGGCCGCTTTTATATGAAAAATATCTTATAGGCCGTTCAAGTGTATTTCCCTTTTCGTTTATACCAAATCCGGTAATATAAAGTGTTTATTGACTAAAATATCATTGATATATCAAATAGACATTACATATTTATAATTTAATTTGTTATAATTTTCAATTTTTCAGATGGGGCATTCGTCAATATACAATTTTTTGGTGTAATTTTGGACGGATTTGGTATAAATGAAAAAGGAAATATACTTGAACGGCCTATAAGTTAGTTTTCATAAATGGACGGTCTCATTGAAAGAAAGTTAAAACTTGGGTGACCTCCACGTACAAAATCCCTAAAATAAAATAAAATTAAGCGGGAATATTTTCCCTCCCATTTACCGCAAAAACCCTAGTGCGTGTCCCTATATATCGTTTGTTTCTTATCCAAACTGACACAACACATCTTATCTTTCTTTTATTTTTTCTTCACACATACCTAATGACAATACCTTATCTTTTTCTTTCTCTCTCTATCACATCACCTAATCTTAAAAAAAAAATCATTCTAAAATGATTTCAACTCTACCGATCTACACATCTAGGTATCTATCACCTCCTCTTATGAATTAGTACCTCTTTTTATATACAGTATTTATTATGTGTTACTGTTACATTGGTTATATAGATCTAGTATCAGGTATTCACCTATGATGAACTAGTACTTATATTTATTGCTGAGATCTATGTTACTGGTATATATATCTCGACTCATATATAATTTCATTTTTTTATTTTTATATATAGATTTGCTAAGTTGCTACAGACATATTCTATGCATAAAAACTATTTTGACAGTTTTATTTTTTTATTTTTTTTATTTTTATTTTATTTTTTATTTTAAAGAAATATAGTTGTTAATGTTATTTTTTAATATATTTATTGCTGAAATCTATGATACTGTTATATAGATCTCGGCTCATATATAATTTTATTTTATATATAGATCTGCTAAGTGCTAAGTTGCTTTTTTTTTGAAAGATAAAGTGCATAAAAAATCTTTTGACTTTTTTTTTTTTTTTTTTTTTAAAGAAATATAGTTGTTTGTAAAACTGTTAGGAGTGTCTTTAGATAATTATTCTCATAGTTGTAGGCGCGTATAAAAATAAATGCTAATAAGGAATAAAATCAGTAATTTTTTACATAAGGGGTGTTTGCTTATTTGCTTTTGAGCTTATGTTTCATAAGCTCATTTTTTGTGGCCTAATTTTAAAATTTTTGCTTTATATAAGCTTATTATGTCATAATAAGCTTATACATACATTAATATTTCAAAATAAAAAGTCCAAAACCAAATAAGCTATA
>JARVZY010012443.1:0-125000 GCA_030686995.1 Artemisia argyi
CTCACCTCCAAGTTGGTTGTCATAGTACCATTCAGTTTTGTCTGTGTTAAAAAACACTGGAGTTCGAAGATCAAGTCTGACAACATGACCACTTCGCTTGTCACAATGAACTCCTACCCATTCACAGCATTCTACTCCGGTCCATGTTGACAGACGACGATGCCTGTCTGTGAGTCTCTCTTTGAATATAAGAAGAGATTTCCGCTCCCTTTCGATACGTGTAACACTTGAAGAGTTTGTCATCATGCTTTCGCTGCTTGTGCCAAATCTTTGCAAGAGCAGGAATGTAAAAATAACAAGAAAGCTGGTTTCCATTTTGGAGTAAGATAGAGTTCAAAGTGGCTTAAGTCTGCTTAAGACCCAACTTCACAAGACTTTTGGATATTCTGAATAATTTTAATAATTTTTTTAGTCAATGACTGCTGTATTTTCCATGCACGTTATTTCATACTCGTTTTTCAGTCAATGAAGATTAAAACTAATATTTTGGATAGTTAAGTAATGATTCTTTATGTTATTTGGCAGTTTGATAAGTCAGAAGTTGTTGAAACTAAAGTTATACAAAGTCGTTGCCACTACAGATTTTTCTCTTTTAGATTACTTCATCCACCTACTTGGTGTAATAAAACAACATCATCTCTATTTTTATTTTATTTTTAATTTTTTAAACAATAAAAATAAATAATAAATAATAAAAAAAATAATAATAAAGCAACGACTTTAATTCCCGGTAATAGCAACATCTTTATAAACTTTTATTTCATCAAAGTTAGTAGTGCATGGGGCCATGGGCTGCTTTTGTCTGGTTCTATATATAGGAACCAGTGACCCACCTATTAAGCCAATTAGGGGGTGGCAGTCATACCTCATCATACTTCACCATGATTCGTCATTAAACAATCAAATCAAGTTAACACATTCCATGATTCACTATACCTCAACATACTTTTTTAGTGGCAACCATGATTCAAATAAAAATTAATTTTATTTTTTATTTTTATATTCATAATTATATTAAACAATTTAATAAAAAACATTATATTTCATTAATAATTCAAAGAAAATTACATAATACTTAGGAAAAAAAACATAATTATATCTAAAAATTGCAAGGCCATCCATATTTCGCCGCGTACTCACGTTTTTTGCAAGAGTAATCTCTTGCATAGCCGGATCAGCTATGTGATCGTGCGGGTTGTTGTAGAGCTTCATCGTCGTAAAAAAACCTTTTCTTCAACACCACGTAGTTGTGCCACCATCAACTTTTAGGCCAACTCATCCTTTGCACGTTTTTTCTCCACCGCCTCCTCCATTAGTTGCGATTTATTTGCCGCATAAGTTTCGAAGGTCGCAGCAACACTATTCTTTGTCGATGACTCGCTATCGGTCTTTTTGCCCCTTTTTTTTCTGTGTAGGAGTTGTGTTGTCATTCAGATCTGGAAGAATAGTCTCAACATTGTCATTGCTAGATTCTGACGACTTTCTTCGTTTCTCGGAATTAGACGAAGATGTTTGACCCACACTTAGTTGTTCCAACCATTTGTCTGCTTTCCTAACAATCTCCCATGCTTCAATATGACTAAAAGTCTTGCCTTTTGTTTTCTTTTTATAATCGGCCATGACATTTTTCATCAAGTCAATATCGCCACACCCACTCTCACGAGCACGGTTCTACAATTATAAAAGTAACAAGTATAAATTAATACAACTATATCAAATACAAAGTATAAAAACTAGAGTTTAAAAATTACTAGTTGGATGAATAGCCCGTTAAAAGTATTCATTTCGGCATTCATATTTTTCCACTTTGTGTTCAAGCTATGGTGTGTTCGATTAGTATTTGCCACGTTTTCCTTGAAATGCTCTAGAATTCTTTTCCAAAAGCTTTCAAACTTTTGTTGATTCCCGACTTTTAGATATGTCGAGGTATGAACCCACGCTTTTGCCAAAGCGACATCTTTGTCCGTCAACCAATTTCCTTTTAATTTTTTATTTCTTGAACTTCTTGAACATCATCTTCATTTTCTTCTTCACCTAATAAATAATATAACAATTAAATATACCGATTAAAAAAACTATAATGATTTAATATATATATATATATATATATATATATATATATATATATATATATATATATATATATATATATATATATATAAACGATTATAAGAAAAATGTATAACGATTTACAAAAAAATATAAGTGATTATAAAAAAAAACATACGATTATAAAAAAAATGTTTAACGATTTAAAAAAAATAAATTGCCGATTGTATTTTGAAATTGAGTTTCGGAACAAAATCAATTTCATCATCCTCGTACCTCGCCACCACCACTTTTGGTGTAGTAAGTTCCTTCGACTCCATTTCAATACGAGTTGGGAGTTTTAAAAGGAAAGCTAGGGTCGTGTTTTTGGGTAAAGGGGAGTAATCCTGCACCCTGGTAAATACATAAACCAAAACGTATAAGTACAATGGATATGGGTAATCCCATATCTCAGCCCGCTACATAGGCAAACTTACATAACAAGATACTTCCTATTTTCTAAAGAAGAAAACACACCATTACTCACATGACAACATAAGACATAACAAAATAAATTACTTCCTACGACCTTGAAGCCTAGTGCCATAAATGGCATTAAAGGCATCCAAATTCCCTGGAAGATCATAAACCTGGTTCGCATAGTCATCGTAGTCATAGTCATCATCAAAATCTTCAAACTCTTGGCCACCACCAAACAAATTAGAAGACTCATCAAATGGATTAACAACTACCTCATCATCAGAATCCGAAACCACGATCTCTCCCACCTTAGAAAAAGGGTTAACCCTCTTAGTAGAAGAGGTGGGAGGAGAAGAAGAAACACCAGTTGTAGGAGCCACAACCGACTCCTTCTCTTTTAAATCACTCACAAGAGGATCTTATGAAACACTACCAATCTTAATAGACTCTTCCTCATTAACTTCCATTATATTACCTGTCTTAGTAGACTCATCCGCAGTAACTTCCATTGTACGACCAACATCCACATCATTGTTGTTGTCATTAGACGGAATACCAAAGGCATATGTATCATCCATATTAAGAGCAACAAACTGATTAGATATAGAAATCTTTGTTCCACTCGTACTAGGCAAATCAGAAGCCTTCTTCTTAGTGCCATCCACCTTTTTAGGTTCCGGAGGATTCTTTTTGGGTTGATACTGAAACTGCTTACTCACAACAGGTTTAGTAAACCCTCCTTTACCCTGAGTCGTAGACCCACCTTGCTTACCCTTCTTTTTATTATTGACAGTCGTGAAACCATCATTAACCGGCTTCGTAGGCTGAACTGTAGGTGCAACAATTTTACGACAATCAACCAGAGTATGACCAAAGATCTTACAGTTATCACACCGAGGTGGTTTCCATTCGTATTCAACCCGAATCTTCTCAATAGTCGAACCCGAACAATCAAGTAATTGTATCTCAACAGTGAGGCTATCCCAAAGTACCTCATCTGACTTTACTTCAATCATGCATCTAGCAAAACTACTACGGCCCCACGATTCCTTGCACATTTGGCTTGTAAAAGCATCTAACCTTTTGGGTGTGCCAATCAGTGTGGCAAGAAGACTGAGGCCATCATCAGAAAACATAGCAAGGGGGACATCATGGAATTTAACCCACATTGGGATGTTAGTCAAATCCTCTTTAAGTAGGTTTGTGTTCAAAGTCCATGGTTTAAAAATAATAGGAACATTTCTGATCAACCAAGGACCGTTTTCAAGCACATCATCAACACCTTTCTTCGAATTGAACTTAAAAAAAAAAAGAACCCCTTAGCATTCATCATTACCTTTTGCACACCAAACTTAGCCCATGCATTGCGGACATAGTAATCAACAACAGGAAAAGCAAGGCGTTGGCCAAGGAAGTATCCGTAGAGAGTATTCTCAAACCTCATGTTCACCTCTTCAACAACTTTCATTGGAACTGAAAGGTCAACATCATCCTTCTTTTTGCTGCATTCCAACGTCCAAAAATTAGACACGTGTTTCTGAGGTTCATTAAAAGTAGCACCCGCGTAAGAAACCGACTTTAATCCAGTACCATTAGTAGTAACAACCTTGGGAGCAATAGGACCAGAAGTTGCACTCTTATTCATCACATTAGGACCAGAATTTGCACACGAAGGAGGAGTTAAAATAGCATCATTAGCAACAATCTCACTTTGAATTTTATTCATGGCATCATCAAAATTCATATGCGCATTAGCTATCAACTGTTCCACATTAGGCTGTTTAGAGCCATTAGATGACGAATTAAAATCATGTGTAACATGAAGCTGCTCCCCATCATCCAACACAACCTTAACATTGTCCATATTATTGTTATCAGCCCCATGCGAATCGTTAACAACATTACCAAGTGAAACCGGCTTCAATTGGTTAGTTAGTTGCTCCATGTTAGCTTCACGAGTTGATTGAGACCCCAAATCGTTACCATCATTAGTAGTAGTACTAATTACAGGAGTCTCATCATTCAGAGGTAATGGAACCCCATCATCATCCACGAAAACAAGCTTACCTTCGACAATTTTTCGTTCCATGTCACGGATCTTTTCATCAACCCTAATATTCCTGGTAGAACAAGCAACACCAGACGAACTCTTATTACCAAGGAATCCCTTATTCAACATCTCTCACAACCACAAACACAATAATCAAAAACAAAACAACAGCCAAAGATCACCAGCAAGCGTGCAATACCAAACAATAATGAGAAAACCCTAATCGTAAAGATTAGGGTTTATAACAATTCGCACCAAAGCTCAACCAACATCCATACTATAGATCGATCCAGGGAATAATATGTCGATTTAGATAACCCAAAGGTAATAGAAACCGACTATAATAATTAATGAATAGAGGAATCGATCAGCACACAAAGTCGGTAAAGAACCCTAACAAAAACGATTATACTAAATCAACCAAGAACCTGTTAATCTTCACAAACTTGATCAAGAAACTGAATAACACAAGATTAATCACTTACTTTTACAGATTCGTGAAGGAAAATAGGGAGAAAATTGATTTAGTAAGGGATGATTAGGTATAGTTAGGGTTGTAAGGGATATGCTTTTTTCACCAGAGAGAGTCATGACTTTTTTTTAAGCTAGGGTCGTGTTCACATATACTCATTCATGCTCTCCTTCGTACCTCGCCACCACCACTTTTGGTGTAGTAAGTTCCTTCGACTCCATTTCAATACGTAGGGTAATAATTTCAATCTCGTATATAGTTCTAAGTAATGCTCGCGATGTGTTTAAACCTTCTAAACTCGTTTTCATTACACACACGTCACATATAAAATTCACCTTAAACAAACTTAATATTTCGTAAAAGCTTGTGTGGCTAACCCTTAAACTCGCGAACATTCATGAGCATCTCGAAAATAAACAAAAGTTATTTACATAAATGTCAGCCTATTCATGACGAGCCTATTAAAGATTTTGAACCCGAAAGTGATTTGAGAAAACATAATAAAAACTTAAGTTTTCAATTCGTTTAGAAACCTTGTCGCGAGACCTAAACAAGCCAAGACTAACCATGTGTTTCTTTCGATCTCTTTTTATAGAAGCTTAATGTAGAACATCTTTTGAAAGATTTAACAAAACTTAAATGAAGAACAAAGCAAACATAAGTACGAAACACATGCATGCTAAACACTACTGTGGGAACTATAACTAAGTTTGAAACATGTAGATGTTGATATAAAAGTTGGGCGTTCCTTGTTTGGTTCCTGTTCTCGTACCAATCAGATCTTAATGCTTGAGACATGCGCACTAAGAAAGCAAACAAACACCGTTAGGCTTATCGTGGGATTGTCTCCCACGATTATCCTCTGGCGTGAGAGTAAGTAATCGGTTTTAGGGTTGTATTGAAGAGTTAGGGTTGTAGATCGTACCTCAATGAGAGTTATGATATTCTTTATATAGGCACAAAATCCTTGTAGATTTCGTGTTCCTCACTCTTCGGCGTATCACGCCTATCCGGCCTATGGATCTTTATCCCATAAATAAGAGATCCTTATCTAGACCATAAATAATTTATTTGGGTTTGGGCTTTCGTGAGCCCAAACCGTTAGCATGGTAGCCCAAATCATTGTTATGATAGCCCACTCGTGGTGGGCTTGGGTGTTAGTAATGTTCATTAATCGGGCTCGTGACCTAAATATGGACTACGTCATCAGTAGGAAAGATGTTAAATAGAATTAATTTACAAAATAAAACAAGATAGAGCACTTGACTCAGTTGGTGGATCGTGGTGTTGAACTCGAGATGTCAACAGTTCGAACCTTTCCATGGTCGCTATTTTTTTTACAAACTTCTGTTATATACTTTTCCTAAAAACCAAACACACCCTCGATGGGCCTGAACAGCCCAATAAGGCAATAACTATTTGTATAATTCTTTTTACAGTTATCATAAGCAAATAAAGCTTAACATATAAAAATAAAAATTTATTTTTACAACTTTATTATTTTGGAATAAAAAGTGTAACTTCTATATATTAGTTGCGAGTAAATTTTGAGAAATTTATTATTACAAGCTTAGTTGTGACCTAATTTTTTTTATATACACTTGTCTATATAATATAAAACGACGATATAAAATTTATAACGTTAACTTTTAAACGAATAAGTATAACCATTCGCTATCAAATATCTTTAAAATAAATAATACTAACATTCAAATAACTTATATTCCACTAACTTAAAATATTTAAAATAAACATTTTAACTTATACCAAACTTTATTAATAACTTTTTCTTTTAAATCGTAAACTCTATTCATATAACATCGATAATACTTATTGACGCCATTTTTGAACTTTACGCCTTTTATCACCCAAGCCCAATACTACCACACTTAAAGATTTCCAATCTTATCGTTTCACATTGAGCCCTAAGACAAACAAATCTAAACTTATCGTATAACTCTAGGTCGCAAGTCGGAGCTATTCACTTACATCACTTGATCACTACTTAACTATTGTACCACTGAGGTGAGTCATAGCCCCTCTTTTAACTATTTTGAACTCTTTGGGGGAGATACATGCTCGTTTTACTTATATCTTTTACTCGTTTATCTTAAACACTTTACTCGATTGATGATACACTCTATTTGTTTATTGCAACATGTTACATGCTACAAACTTGATACCAATTGAGTAGCTCCCCTGTAACTTAATCTTACGCTGCAAACCTTTTTTGGAGGTGTTACAGATTGGTATCAGAGCCTTGGTTATAGAGAACTGTGTGTATTTTAAAACCCGGACTATAACTATTTTACGAAAACTTAACCCTATGACCGCCATGTGCCTGCCTGCCAAGCTGATGTCTCACTTGTGATGTTGTTCACTGATATAATTGATGAGATGTGTGCCTTACTATTGGATGATTTATATCCACTTGTTTCGCTATTTTCTGTAAGTATTTTTTCATATACTTATGCTTACGTATCATACTTATCTCATGGTTTATTTTTTATTCTTTATTTTTTATTTTTTTTATTATTAAAATGGCTCAATCGTTAATTTTTTTTTCTATTTCTTGGGTCAAGTCTCTATTAGTGTCGAGAATTCATCAAAATTCTTTATGGATTTCATTTCTCTAGATTTCAATTCTCTACCTTATTTCATTTCAATTAATTTCTCTCAACCAAATATGTCCTCTTAAATTAATGCACCCACCCAACTAACACATTTATCTTCTTTTTTTTTTAACTACGTAACACATTTACTCACTCAGCACACATTTATACACTTTCAATCTCCTAAGTCACTCCCATTTCTCACTTTAAAATTACACTCTTCTCTTTGTAAAAATAACCACCAGTCGGAAACCACCACTTACTGCCGAAAAATCACCACCAAGAACCGACAAAAATTCTTATTTTTAAACTTGTGTAATAGAAACTATTTTGCTATATTATAGTTGTAGATACCATATTTTCAAACTTGTGTAGTTGATACAGGCTCGAAAGGTTTTAGTGTTAGTAAACCAAATTTGACAAATATATAAAAACAGTGTACCGAGTGTGCTTTGGTTAGCCCAGTTTTAGATTGAAACTATGGTTTTCACTTTGCTCAAACAATATTTAATTTTTCACTTCCCAATTATCTCAGATAGGCGACTACCCGTTCAACCTTAAAAAAACTACAAAAACATCACCCGCACTTATGGTATAATCTGAACGCAATTAATTTTGCAACTTTTATTTTTGTTGTTGTTATTATTATTTTTTCATCAGCTTCTGATTAATGTTTATAATCCAAATATTAGGCGCCAAAGAAGGATGCAAAAAATCCGTCAAAATCATCATTCTCCAAGTCTAGTGGTGGAGTCCAGAAAAAGCAGTCAGATTTTGGTATTTCTAATTGCTTATAAATAAATTTATGGGTGTCATGTGGTTTATTTTGACTAATAATTTGATTTGGTTTAGTTTTGAGAAGCTCAAAACCAAATAAGCCTTAAGTCAGCTGATGAGGCGAAAAATGAACCATTTTTAGTGGGGTCATTTAAGCCCGGAATTGAATTTATTTGATCAAATATTGCCCTAAATCGTTCCTTTTGTGATTTTAGGTATTTTTGGAGTGAATTCTTGAAAAGGAAGCATTTTGGACATTTTTTGAGCATAAAAGTGAAGAAAACGGCAAAGTCTTAATTTTCCTTGCTGGGAACAGTACCTGACAGCGTCAGAAGATCCTTAATGACGGCGTCAAGAGTAATATAAGAGGTGGATGTAGAAAATACACGTGACGATCCAGAATCTTTTACACTAAGGGCATGACGGCGTCACCATAGGCCGTCATGGTCCAATTACATGTGATGGCCCAGAGTATAAGTACACATGACGACGTCAAATCTGGATCTAGGCAATCCGATATCACTATGGGCGGCGAGTTGACAGCGTCAGACATTTCTTCTTGACGCCGTCACCTTGTAAAATCTATATATAGCTTTGCAATTTTCATTCATTAGTGTGGAACTTTAGAGAATATAACTTTGGAGAAAACCTAGCTTGAATATTACTGCTCTTTCAAGGGTTTTTACCCTTTGAAACCTTTCATGTTCAATTGAGATAAGTATCCTTTCAATTCATTCAATATGTCTATGTGTTGTTTGAATATATCTTACGCTTGTCTTGAATTTAACATGCTAGGCTAGATCTCTTGTGTGTTTGCTTAGATGTAGTGAAACCTAGATGTTGATTATGGGTTGATTGTTTGTTTATAGTTGTTACGGATGAATGATTTCGATGTTAGGCTTAAGAAAACTGGCAGACTTCCATAGGGTAACATGCTTGAACGTCTTACGAAACATGAACCAATGTGTACTAGGTTATTATGGTTGTATTTAATTCATGAGCGAATTCTAATGATCCCATGTTAGGAGCTTCTTGCAGGCTCGACATAGGAGTGAAGTAGGAGCTTATAGAGTTGGGGAAGTACGTACGCCACCCCACGAATGGTATTAAGGAATATATCCCGTCATCCACGCAATTGTAACAAACTATCGACCTGTAAAAGATATCTAGGGAGTAATGAAATCTAAGTAAACACAATTTTCCCTATTATTGTTCACACCACTTATTTAATTAGAATTATTTTCATTTCTGTTATTTTATTTTGATTGCATCTTAGTTATTGGGTTAGTTGACTAGCAACTAATTCCGCCCACTCTTCCAAAAACCAAGATTTTTAATTGCTTTTACAAAAATATAAAAATACAAAAAGAATCATCCCTCACCTCTAAACCTAGTTTTTAGGTTTTCTAATCCTAGCGACACTATTCCTGAGTTGAACGATCAATCCTCCGGTGCTTGTCACAATACTATACTACAACGATCAGGTACACTGCCTGGTGGGGGTTGTAAGCCTCTCGAGATCCCTCGAGAGGTAAAACCTGGTGCGATCCACACACATCAAGTTTTTGGCGCTGCAGCCCGGGGAATAGTTATTGTCTAGGTTAGGATTTCTTTTTATTAGGTCTACTTGCTAGATTCCTTTCTAGTAAGATTTTATTTTTCATTTTTTAGGTTTTCTTTAGTCTATCTTATTTCTTTGTTTCCTTTGTTCGTAAACTTTCTCGATGGATAACAATAACATTGATCGTTTGATTCCTGTTATTCGTGTTTTTCATCGTAGGATTTTCCTAATTCCCGCCCCAATCCCTCTTGTGGAAAATGAAAACCCACCTAACCTCTCGCCTAACCATCACTTTGACAATAATTCTGAAATGGAGGGGTCTGACCATGATGATGACCATAAGGCTAGTCCTTTTTACTATTCAGACTCCGATGAGGACCTAGATGATGGTGACGTAATTAATGAGGGTAGGATGAAAGATGAAGTGGACCCTTTTAGGTATGTCAACCCTAGAACAAGGAATGAGAATAATAGCTCATTTAATATGCAATTCCCTTGTAAGATTGGATTTAGGAGCTTTGATGTCTACCTTAACTCATCTCTACCAATGAACATAATCTCGCGTAGTGAATACAATAAAATCATGGTAGATGAGTTAGAATACCAAGGAGATAATATTATTGCTAGGACAATGTCATTGCATGTGTTTGTAGGAAGCTTTGTTTATCTTGTTGAGTTCATGGTTATGGAGAATCTAGGAGAATTTATCGATAGTAAGTTAACCCAAGTTGTGTTTGGGAAACCCTTCAAAAGATTAACCAACCTTGATGAAAAACTTATGGAAGGGTTAATTACATTCTCGGATGAGGATGAGGATTTTGTTTACCAAATGCCACGTGCACACCCTAGGTTCAAGGATTTTTCCATGGAGAAGTGTACTAGGTATCCGCCCCTAGAAATGCTAAGTGAGAATGATAAAAGAAAAGGGCTTAAATATAATCATGAAAAAGAATAAAAGATATTATCGTGGATGATGATTATAAGAAAG
Source organism: Artemisia argyi (assembly GCA_030686995.1). Classification (NCBI taxonomy): domain Eukaryota; kingdom Viridiplantae; phylum Streptophyta; class Magnoliopsida; order Asterales; family Asteraceae; genus Artemisia; species Artemisia argyi. The sequence goes on from JARVZY010012443.1 coordinate 10,969, forward strand.
ATGAGGCGACTATTAGATGGCTCACCCTTGGTTATGTGAGCGTAAGCGACACACGATAGCCCATGACCTTGAGTCTAGCTACAAGACTCGTAAATAAAGAAAAGCGCTTCTTGGGAGGCAACCCATGTTTTGTGTGATTTTTATTTATTTGATTGTTATTTGTTTCCGTATGCATGCTTTGTTTTTATTGTTGGTAGATCATGTTTCAAAATAAAATTGTGAAAATACTTCATTATGTTGTTTGACTTCGTCTTAACTTCATACAAAGGTATTTCGCAAAAGATAAGTGTAAGGGGAAACCCCAAATTTGTTTTTAAGAACGAAATTGATTATGAACCACAACAATATTAAATGAAAATGTGTATTAGTAATTGTTTGAGTCAAATGCTTGTATCGAGTCATAATGATGTTTTGCAGGATTTTCCAGGAAGTAGGACTTAAGTTTTTCCAGAAATTTTCTGGAAATTTAACGTAAAGATTTTTGCAGGTCACTTCTGACGGCGTCATGAGTTTACTCCTGACGGCGTCATGTGTAAAATTCTCGAAATTTTGCTAGTTTTGTTTTTTCTAACGGAGTCTTAAAGTTTTTGTTAATTCTTTAGTTTTATAAACTCCAGGAAATCTGCAAACATTCATTCCACAAGCATTATATCTTAATTTGCTTTCTAGGATTTATTAGTATATATAGGTTGCCACCGATTTTACGTGAGGTTGCCTTGTTTGTTTTCTCAGGTTTAACAGGTTACATATGACAAGAAGATGATTTATTTTTCTGGAAGGGAAGCTTTGATTGTTCATTTTCTTGGAGGAAGATCTAACCTTGTTACGACACTATACACACCGAACGAATCAGGGGAGTATTTGCTTTCATTCTTTTACATGTTTTACTTTTACATTCTTTAATTGAACATTGGGGACAATGTTCATCCTAAGTGTAAGGGGAGGGTAAATGATGATACCTTATAGGATACAATTGCACTTGACTTTGTTTGTTTGATGGTAGGTGTGTAATAAAACTAAGAGAAATACTTGTTAGTGTAATTTTAGCGCCAAATTTAAATTTTTTTACAACATTTAGGAGTGAAACTTTAGCCTTAGCAAGCGTCTCATGGATAGGAGTCATATGACTAGCACAAAACCGTACTATTCAGAAAAATTTTCCACCCAAATATGTGAGGTTCGCCTTTAGATTTGATAGGAAAAACATTTACTATTAGTGCTTATGAGTGTACCGGTAGCATTTAGATTCTAGAACTTGCGTTAGTGATGCATCCCGAGACCGCTAGTGAGACTACATTCGTGTAGTAGGATTTACTACATGATAAGAGGCATTAGGATCACCCTTGTGTTAAACCTGTATCATAATTACTTGACCATTTAAGTCATATTACTTGACTAGTAAAGTCAATTAATTTTTCCCATACCTTAGCGTTGTACTCATTTTTAGTACACGAAACCCCTAGTACACCCCTCCGAGCCTATCTTTTCATTTCTAACTTTAAGCATTTTACTTAAAGGAAGAATTTGTTACAAACCACTTAAATGTACACCCAAATCGCCTTAGCCTTCCGTGTATGCACTCATCTTCAGTGCATTATTGTTATTTGTTTAAACCCTTACTTAATTATCTAATTGATTACATGGTTGCTAAGTCGAGTCATATCTTGTACATATTGTTTTGGGACGATTGGGACTCATAGGTAAAGTGCTTGTGTTATGGAGTAATGGGGAAGAACATCATTTATTACCCCCATATGTGCGTTAATCTTAAAAGTACTCCAAGTGTTTTGATTATCTTGATTCGAGTCATTAGATTAGTTTATTATAAAGTATGTAAAAATTCAAGTGTAAGGGGAATATTCATTCCCTATGATGTATTATTTTGGATGGTAGGGTAAGAGTGTATGTGCCAAAAAAAAGAAGAAAAGAGAAAAAACATACGGACTACCATCTCGTTTCATTCTATGTTTGTTTTATGTTTTTGTTATTTTTGATCTATTAGCTTAAGTCGAGTCTAGTCTTGGCTTAGCAACGCCATATTGTACATGTAATTAACCAAGATGATTAACTCGCCACCAGTAAAGATTGCCTTTATCCAACAAAACCGTGTATTCCATATCCCTACACCTAACGTTATAACCCTTTAAAAGACCTCTTTGATAGTTTATCCTAGGTGCTTACGCCATGTGGTGGAGGTTTGATCCTTTCCCACGCCTATGGTAATCTATTTTGCTATGACAGGTAGTGAGAGATGTTTTCCATTTCCATATTGTGATATATACTTTATTACACCCGAGAGATGTGAGTATCTAAACACTATTTGTGAGGTGCTAGTGTATGACCTCCGTGCTTGTCTTTCGTCTTTAGTGGAACAATTATTTGTTGTAATTACTTTTATATTATTGTTAAATGACCCCTAACTTGTATTTTGATTAGAATAGAAGCGCATTTGCTTGAGGACAAGCAAATCTCAAGTGTAAGGGTATATGATGAGGCGAAAAATGAACCGTTTTTAGGGGGTCATTTAAGCCCGAAATTGAATTTATTTGATCAAATATTGCCCTAAATCGTTCCTTTTGTGATTTTAGGTACTTTTGGAGTGAATTCTTGAAAAGGAAGGATTTTGGACGTCTTTGGAGCATAAAAGTGAAGAAAACGGCAAAGTCTTAATTTTCCTTGCTGGGAACAGTACCTGACGGCGACAGAAGATCCTTAATCACGGCGTCAAGAGTAATACAAGAGGTGGATGTGGAAAATACACGTGACGATCCAGAAAGTTTTACACTAAGGGCATGACGGCGTCACCATAGGCCGTCATGGTCTAATTACATGTGACAGCCCAGAGTATAAGTACACATGACGGTGTCAAATCTGGATCTAGGCAATCCGATATCACTATGGGCGGCGAGTTGACGGCGTCAGACATTTCTTCTTGACGCCGTCACCTTGTAAAATCTATATATAGTTTTGCAATTTTCATTCATTAGTGTGGAACTTTAGAGGGTATAACTTTGGAGAAACCCTAGCTCGAATATTACTGCTCTTTCAAGGGTTTTTACCCTTTGAAACCTTTCATGTTCAATTGAGATAAGTATCCTTTCAATTCATTCAATATGTCTATGTGTTATTTGAATATATTTTACGCTTGTCTTGAATTTAACATGCTAGGCTAGATCTCTTGTGTGTTTGCTTAGATGTAGTGAAACCTAGATGTTGATTATGGGTTGATTGTTTGTTTATAGTTGTTACGGATGAATGATTTCAATGTTAGGCTTAAGAAAACTGGCAGACTTCCATATGGTAACATGCTTGAACGTCTTAAGAAACATGAACCAATGCATACTAGGTTATTATGGTTGTATTTAATGCATGAGCGAATTCTAATGATCCCATATTAGGAGCTTCTTGCATGCTCGACATAGGAGTGAAGTAGGAGCTTATAGAGTTGGGGAAGTACGTATGCCACCCCACGAATGGTATTAAAGAATATAACCCATCATCAACGCAATTGTAAAACTATCGACCTGTAAAAGATATCTAGGGAGTAATGAAATCTAAGTAAACACAATTTCCCCTATTATTGTTCACACCACTAGTTTAATTAGAATTATTTTCATTTCTGTTATTTTATTTTGATTGCATCTTAGTTATTGGGTTAGTTGACTAGCAACTAATTCCGCTCACTCTTCCAAAAACCGAGATTTTTAATTGCTTTTACAAAAATATAAAAATACAAAAAAAATCATCCCTCACCTCTAGACCTAGTTTTTAGGTTTTCTAATCCTGGCGACACTATTCCTGAGTTGAACGATCAATCCTCCGGTACTTGTCACAATACTATACTACAACGATCAGGTACACTGCCTGGTGGGGGTTGTAAGCCTCTCGAGATCCCTCGAGAGGTAAAACCTGGTGCGATCCACACACATCATCAGCTATATAAGCCGAAACAAACACCCCCTAAGTGATGAAATAAAACAGACATCATGACCTAAATAATATAACTAGCATGAGTAAGAATAGTTTTTCAAAACTAAACCAAATCAAATTAGTAGTCAAAATAAACCACATTACACTCCAAAATTTACTTATAAGCAATTTGAAATATGAAAATTTGACCTACTGTTTATGGACTCCACCAGTAGACTTGGATAATGATGATTCTGACGGATTTGCCGCATCCTTATTTGGCGCCTAATATTTGAATTATAAAAATTAATCAGAAATTGATGAATAATAATAATAATAATAATAATAATAATAATAATAATAATAATAATAATAATAATAATAATAATAATAACAACAAAAATAAATTAGCAAAATTAATTGCGTTCATATTATACCATAAATATGGATGATTATTTTGTTGTATTTTTAAAGTTGAGTGGGTAACCGCCTATCTAAGATAATTGAGAAGTGAAAAATTAAATATTGTTTGTGTAAAGTGAAAACCCTAGTTTCAATCTAAAATTGGGCTAACCAAAGCCCATTCGGTACATTGTTTCTAGACATTTGTCAAATTTGGTTTACTAACACTAAAACCTTTCGACCCTATATCAACTAACAAGTTTGAAAATATGGTATCTACAACTATAGTATAGCAAACTAGTTTCTATTGCACAAGTTTAAAAATAAGATTTTTTCTCGGTTCTTGGTGGTGATTTTCGGTAGTTTGGTGGTGATTTTGCGATGGTAAGTGGTGGTTTCCGACTGGTGGTTATTTTTACAAAAAGATGAGTGTAATTTTAAAAAGAGAAATGTGAGAATGATGAATGACTTTTGGAGATAGAAAGTGTATAAATGTGTGCTTAGTGAATAAATGTGTTTGGTAGTGTTAAAAAAAGAGTAAATGTGTTTGGTTGGAGGTTTTAAGGCCGAAAGTAATTGTTTTTTTGGTGATCATGTCTTTACTTATGTGGCACTTCTATTGACTTAGTCCTATTATTGCCTCAATATTATTGATCGAGTAAAGCCTTCCTTTTACAGGAGGTTGACATGACTACTTCAGCATTGTTTAAATTTTACGTGAGAAATTAAACAAACGATTAAAATTTAAGTTTTAAAAAGTTATTTTGAAAACTGAACATAACTCAAGTTTAAGCTTTTTAAATTTAAAGCAAAAACAATATTACTTTTTATGTAACATCAATTATGTAGCAATCAAGGTATGTTGCGGAATGCAGGGGTAAAGAAATTCGAAATAATCTGAAAAATTAAGTTTATCATATTATAATAAACTTATATAAGTACACACGTCTCAAAATAATCCGAAAATTTAAAGCTTATAAAATATAAGTCGAAAAACAAATAAGCTCACCTGCCACGTATAAGCTTAAACAAACACCTTTAACGCGTAAAAAAAAGGGTTGTCTTTTTTATTACTAGTACATGACACAAGCAAGTCCAACTAGGATGGCAACGGGCGGTGAATGTCGGGGATTGTACTTCCCATCCCCATCTCCATCCTGGTTTTACACTCTCCATCCCCATCCCCGTCCCCATCCCTATCAAGGAATTGCTTTACATCCCCATCCCCAATGGTACGGTTTTTATGCTAGTCATACAACTCCTATCCATGAGACGCTTATTAAGGTTAAAGCTTCACTCCTAAATGTTGTAAAAAAATTTAAATTTGGCGCTAAAATTGTCCTAACAAGTATTTCTCTCAGTTTTATTACACACCTACTATCAAACAAACAAACTCAAGTGCAATTGTTTTCTCTAAGGTATCATCATTTACCCTCCCCTTACACTTAGGATGAACATTGTCCCCAATGTTCAATAAAAAGGATGTAAAAGTAATGCAGGTAAAAGAATTAAAACAAATACTCCCATGATTCGTTCGGTGTGGATAATGTGTCAACAAGGTTAAGTCTTCCTCCAAGAAAATGAACGTTGAAAGCTTCCATCCAGAAATATAAATCATCTTCTTGTCCAATATAACCTGTTAAACCTGAGAAAACAATCAATGCAAACCTCGTGTAAAATCGGCGGCAATCTATAAATACTAAAATCCTAGAAAGCAAATTAAGATATAATGCTTGTAGAATGAATGGTTGCAGATTTCCTGGAGTTTATAAAACTAAAGAATTAACAAAAACTTTAAGACTCCGGTATCAACAAAACTTGCAAAAATTTTCATAAATTTTGTACCTGACGTCGTCAGGTTATAACCCCTGATGTCGTCAGAATGCTCCTGCAGAAATTTCATGTTAAGTTTCCGGAAAATTTCTGGAAAGACTTATGCCTTAATTTATGGAAAATCCTGCAAAACATCATTATAACTCGATACAAGCATTTGACTCAAACAATTACTAATATACATATTCTTTTAATATTGTTGTGGTTCATGCCCAATCTCGTTCTTAGAAACAAATTCGGATCTCCCTTACACTTAGCTTTTGCAAAATACCTTTATATGTAATTAAGACGAAGTTAAAAACAAAATAAAGCATTTTCACAATTTACTTTGGAACATGAAAATTAAACAATTATAGTTAAGCATATATGACACAAACAAACAAATAAAATAAACATATCAAACAATTAAAAACATGGGTTGCCTCCCAAGAAGCGCTTGTTTTTGTTCGAGTCACGAGCCTGACTCTACCCTTATTTAACGGAAATAGGGGAGGTTTTCCCTAAACTTAGGATTAAGTGCGGGTGAAAGTAGCGATACACACCCTTATGGTGGAAATATACCACGTGAGGTGAAGGGGGTGAGTGAATGGCTTCCTTCATCCTAAAACTACCCGTATAATATTGGTTGATGGATGGGTCGGTTCTACTTCTTCCGGGTAAGTCACGGGCTCTACCTCAATTGGTGCTTGGTCTAAGGGCTCTACCTCTATTGGTGTTCCTATGGTCTCTTCTACTTCTTCCGGGTAAGTCACGGGCGGTGTGTATGCCTCAAATGATGGTGGGACTTGTGGAGTACTTAGTGGGCTTATGTTATTTTTCTCATCATTCCTCGTATCAAAATCACCTATATGTTCATCCTTTATTATGGTAGTGCCTAACCATGACATGCACTTAGGTGGCTCAACTCTACCCTCATGTGTGTTGTATGTTTTGGTGAAATCTATCCCGCTCATGCAACTAGGTAGCTCAACACTAACCATCTCATAATCTTGGTTTGATTCTAAGTTCATGTTCTTAGAAACTAGGTCATCTTGCTCATACGAATCCACCAACTCGTTGAACTTATGGGTCATGGTTAGGAAGCTTTTCTCAAAATTCATCCAACGGGTCTCACTAAAAGGAATTGATCCTGATAATGATCGTCTAATAGAAATCACACATGCATAGAATTCATCAAACCCATCTAGCTTTACCCCCAACTCCTCTTGGACGTCACTAAGATCACACAAAAATTCATTCGAATGACAAGAAGCAAATCTATTAGTCAAATATAATTGTTCCTCTATTGTCAGTGATCTAAATGGGATTTCATCCGCCATAGTGACAATTGAAAATGGTTTTACAAACAAAGGGCACAAAGAAAAAGATAGAATACAAGAAAGCTAATAAAAAAAATAAAAAATCTCACTTGATAGGAATCTAATGAGTAGACCTAATCAAAATAAATTTCAACCTAAACAATAACTATTCCCCGGCAACAGCGCCAAAAACTTGATGCGTGGTTTTGCAACCTTGCAAAAGGTTTTACCTCTCAAGCTATCTTGAGAAGCTTGCAATCCCCACCAGGCAGTGTACCTAATCATTGTAGTATAGTATAGTGACAAGTACCGGGGGATTGATCGTTCAACTCAAAGAATAGTGTTCGCTAGGGTTAAAACTCTACTAAACTAGCTCTACAGGTGAGGGATGATTCTTTTTGGAAAGCAAGTAAAACTCTCGGGTTTTGGAAGATTGGGCGGAATTAGTTGCTAGTCAACTAACCCAAATTACTACAAATACAAATAAAACAAAGTAAAATGAAACTAAGATAAATGTTGGTGGAAACAATAATAAGAGAAAATGTGTTTACTTAGATTTCACTACTCCCTAGATATCTTTTACCGGTTGATTAGTTTGTTACAATTGCATGGATTACGGGTTATATTCCTTAATACTATTTGTAGGGCCGTATACGATCTTCCCTAACTCTATAAGCTTCTACTTCATTCTACGTCGAGCAGACTACTAGCTCGTAACATAGTATCACTAGTAGTTACCTATGCATTAAATATAACCAATTTATCGTAGTACACCTCCGATCATGTTTCTTAAGACGTTCAAGCAAGTTACCAAATGGAAGTATGCCAGTTTTCTTAAGCCTAACATCGAAATCATTCATCCACAACAATTATAAACAAACAACCAACCAATAATCAACATCTAGGTTTCATTACATCTAAGCAAACACGAAGAAAACCTAGCCTAGCATGTTAAAGAGAAGACAAGCGTAAGATAGAATCAAACAACACATAGACATATTGAATGATTATTGGAAAACTTATCTTCAATTGAACATGGATGAAACAAGGGGTTGAACCCTTGAAAACACAAAAAATTTGTCTACGGTTGTGCACACAAAGTTCCTACTAAAGTTCCACACTAATGAATGAAAATTAGAAAAGTATATACAGATTTTGCATCCTGACGGCGTCACGTTATGACTTGTGACGCCGTCAACTTGCCGCCAAGATAAAATTCGTATTGCCTAGATCCACTTCTGATGCCATCATGTGTAATTTAGCTCTGGGCCGTCACATGTATTCTGACCTTGATGGCCTTAGTGACGCCGTCATGCCTAAATGCCTTGATATTCTTCTGGCCCGTCACGTGTAACTTGAATTATCCACCTCTTTGTCAAAGGGTGACGCCGTCACTTAGCAATGCTTGACGCCGTCAGGTACTGTTTCCAGCAAGAATTTGAGACTTTGTCGTTTTCTTCACTTTTTCGCTCCAAAAACGTCTAAAATGCTTCATTTTCCATATTTCCCTCCAAAAGTACCTAAAATGACAAAAGAAACGATTTAGGATAATATTTGATCAAATAATCTTGAATTTGGGCTTAAATGACCCCCTAAAAGCGGTACACTTTTGTCTCATCAGGATAAAACATATGAATTTTAAATAATTATACACTAGAAAGATCGGGGTCGGGGTTGGATTCGAGGATTTATGTTATCCTCATCCCCGCCCCATCCCCGGTTTAATATTTCTAGGGATTCCCCATCCTCGGTCAACTCGGAGATTCCCCAGTCAAATCGGGTTTGGGGATCGGGTCTCCATCGGGTACGGATTTTTTTGCCATCCATGAGTCCAAGTTTAAAAGCCCAATTTTATAACACATTGAATCAAAAGCCTATTATTCTACCCAACCATACGACGTCGTTTGCTTCTGCAACTAGTGTTCATCTTCTTTCTTACAAACCCTTAAAACCCCAAAACCAAAGCATCTCCAAATGGCTGAAAAACCTGAACCGGTGAAAGTGCTATACTGTGGTGTATGTGGATTACCAGCTGAGTATTGTGAATTTGGACCTGATTTTGAGAAATGCAAACCATGGTTGATCCAAAACGCTCCCAATCTTTACCCACAGCTTGTTAATGGTAACAAGATTTTACCCTTTTTGAGTTTTATGCTTAAATCTCTTTGCTTTTTGGATTTTGGTTTGGTATTTGTTACATAGTTTGTGTTTTTACAGTTTTTTACAGTTATTTTTTATACTTAGATTTGAAGGAAGTTATTGGTTTAAGAATTTACCCTTTTCATTTTTAGGCTTAAATCTCTTTGCTTTTTGTGTTTTGGTTTAGCATTTGTTGTAAAATTTGTGTTTTTACAGTTTTTTACTGTTTTTTTTTTGTGGTTTAGACTCAAAGTTAAAGGAAGTTAATGGTTTAATTATATATATTTTTAGCACAGGTTTTTTTTCAAGTTTAAATAATGATATATTTATACTAAAAAAGAGTTTTTGGAATTTTTTTTCTTCATATAGATAGAATGAGAAATGTTATATTTATACTAAAAAGGAGTTTTAGCACTATTTTTTTTTTATCATATAAATACATAGAAAAAATATATATCTATAAGAATTCGGTTTTCAGTTTGGTTTTCGGTTTTTTTATCATATGGCATGTCATATGACTAGAGGCTGTTCAAGCTATGGCTTGAGGTTAATGTGACACACTGACACTCAGTCACATTCCATTGTTCTTATAACACATTCAATCAAAAGCCCAAGCAAGTCCAAGTTTAAAAGCCCAATTTTGTTACTAGTACATGACACAAGCAAGTCCAAGTTTAAAAGCCCAATTTTATAACACATACATTCAAAAGCCCATTATTCTTCCCTAACCATACGACGTCGTTTGCTTCTACAACTAGTCTTCATCTTCTTTCTTACAAACCCTTAAAACCCAAAACCAAATGGCTGAAAAACCAGTGAAATTAGTGAAATTGCTGTAATGTGGTTTATGTGGGTTACCAGCTGAGTATTGTGAATTTGGACCTGATTTTGAGAAATGCAACCATGGTTGATCCAAAACGCTCCCAATCTTTACCCAAAGCTTGTTAATGCTACTTCAAGATTTTACCCTTTTCAGTTTTATGCTTAAATCTATTTGCTTTTTGGATTTTGGTTTAGTATGTCATTTGTTGGACTCAATTTCTAGAAGAAAAACCACACTTGTAGCCTGTAGGACTGATTTGTTGTGGTAAGTTTATAGGTTTCTAACAAGACTGATTAGAGTTAACAAAACTAAATCAGTTTGCAAGAACAGCTAATTGGTTGGTAGGATAATTGTTGTAATGAGACCACTTCCATCATTTCCATTATTGTCTTGTTTTTTTATTGGTTCGTAGGATAGTATGTATGCATATGTATAGATATAGCATAATCTTTTGAAACATTAAAAGATCTATAAAAACAAACATTGGAAGAATCCAGATCAAAGACACCAACCAATCTTAAGAAACAAGTGCCTTTGAAGTGTTGCATATGATTTTCAACTTGAATGTCGTCTTTTTTCCAAGTCCAAAACAATATTGTATAAGCAACCTCATGATAAAATATAGGAAAATGATAAATCCTCCTACTTGATGTGCCTATAAATCCTTGACCCCTCCTAAACCAACCAGTCAACCGGGTTCAGTTGATAGGCCCACCTAGGAGAAAGTGCAAGGTATATTAACCGTGGAAATATAGGGAAATCCCCGGGTCGTTAAGTCCCAACGAGATTGAAATTGTATTTTGAACGTTTATTGGAATAAGTGGCACTGAGGACAGTAACCAAGATGATTGAGGAATGATTATACTACTGATTGCTTGGTATTTGAACAATTATGGAATAATATAAACAATAACAGATATAATCACAAAAGCACAAATTGGGAAATCAGATAACAGACAGAGAAAAGTGGGTTTTAACAAATTACAAACTACAGGGGGTGCAAGTGACACTTTTTAAAACTTAAAATTTAAAAGAAAATTTAAAATGAAAATGAAATTATAAAAATGATTATTTTAATATTTAAATACTAATTAATTAATAAAAACTATTAAAATGTAATTTAAATCTAATTTAAATTAACTAAAAATGACAAATATTACAAATTAACCTAAAAATTTGCAAAACTAATTTCTAAACCTTAAAATGAACTTGAAGAAAGTATAAAAAAATAAAAATAAATATTTTTTTCTTTTTATGAATTTTTTATTAATTAAAAACTATTTATCTTAATTAAAAAAATTAAAATATTTTAAATAACTAATAATACCTAAATGACTTAGAAAATTATTGAAAAATTTATAAAACTAATTAACCATCACAAGAATCCTAAAAAATTATAAAAAGTTACTAAAAATTATATTTAGGCTAATTTACTAATTAATTACTTATTAATTAATTTAAATCTAATTTAACTAAATTAAATAGGAAAATTGGAAAATGAATAGTGGAAATTGTGAAACTATTTTCTAAAAGTCTTAACTAATTTATAAAACCTAGGAAAATTATAAAAACCTACTGTTGTTAATTAAAATTTAAGAAAAATAATTAATTACTAATATTACCTAATTAATTATTTAAACTATTTTTAATTCTAATAAATAGTAAACTGATTACGAAAAATCAAAGAAAATTATTATAAATACTTAAAGGTAAAAGGAAATTAAGAAAATTATAAAAATGATAAAATGCTTATTAATAAGCTGAAATGAAAATTGAAAAAGATAGAATCTATTAAATAGAAGCTATCACTAATTTTATGTTTGGTTTTTCTTGGATTTTCTTTTTGACAGATAAAAATAAGATGAAAATAAGAAACTTTTACAAAACAACTTTTGTTTTAGCTTAAAAATAAGTTGTGTGCACCCCCTTGTTTCCAAACAGTGTACAAATAGCTTATTAGGACTTAAGCTATTGTGAAAAAGCTAGGAAATAAGAAACTAAGCATGCACAGATGAATATCAACTTAAAATAAGCCAATTAGGACAAAGAAACACACTGAATAAGCAATTAATTACAAATAAGCACTTATGCTTAATCTCAGACCAAATCAGGCCAAACCTAAGGGTTTTGGACCTCTGTGGGGTCCACAAAAGAACTCAGGGGTTCAAAATGAAACTTGAAACCTAAAGATGGAATGTTCAGCTTTGAAATAAGCCAATAAGCTAGGCTTATTACTTATTGATGAGGTCTGTGTAAGGCTTGGAAGTTGGGGGTTCACACTGAGTCCTTAGTGTTAACTCACGAAATGACCAAACTTGAGAGTGAGTGCAGCCCTATCAAATAAGCTCAAAAAGCTGAAATAAGCCTTGACTTATCAAAATGGGTTGTATGGCTTTCCAAAAAGCCAAAAAGTTAAGGGTGGGTCCCACTGGGTAAGTCACAAAGCTATTGGGAAAAATGGTCAAAACCTGTGCACAGGGCAAGTGTTTGCCCTGCAGGTTGAAATAAGCTAATGCACAAGCTCATAGAAAATTCCTAAAAATAAGCTGACTATGGGCTTTTGTACACTAGGTGGTAGACTTTAACTTCTGAAAAGGGCAAGGTCTCAAAGCAAACACAAAAATCACAAAAATTCTTCCAAAATTTGGATTTCTGAGACAATGGTACTTTTTGACTTTTTGATTTAAGTTGACTAAAGTGGATTTTGATCTTAATTTCCTTACTGATTATGTTATTTTAGTCTACAATGACTTGAAAATAAGCAACCTTAACCATTTATGAACAGATTTGATGAGTTTGGAAACACAAATCCTCACAGATGACTATTTATGAAGATTTGAAAGTGATTTTGACTTTTCCTAGAACAAGCACTGGTTTTTGTTGTTGTTCTGAGCTAGTTATGCCCTGAGTGAATTGTGTAAACAAGAAACAACCACAATAAAAAACCACAACTCCTAAGAATTCCTTGATCCAAACACACCTTATATGTTGACTGTTTTGAGTTTTGGGAAACAAATGGCTACTAGGGCTATTGTAACTGATCCACAATGACTTTTTATGATATATTAAGTATAAATAAGCACTTAAAAACAGATCACAACCACAAATGATGAAGAGTACTAAGTATGCTACTTAACTATGAAACTAGGATTTTAAAACAACTATGAAAATCAACAAGCAAGCTACTGATTTTATGTTGTATTATCACTACTTAGGACTAAATAAGCACAAAGAAACTGAATAAGCAAGGGAATAAGCAAGGCTACAGTAAAAAGACAGAAATGAGATTTCAAGGGCTTACAATATGCTTTCCTGCTTAAACCAATGAACCAAGGACCTCAAATCCAACCTATAGAATCTCCACATATTCACTAACCCAGGGCAATCCAGAATTCACCCTGCTCCAAGTATGAACACCATGAACATGCTACTTTGACTTTCATTGACTATTTTTGTGTTTTTGAGTTATTTATAACTAGATAATTTTTTAAGGATTCTAAAAGCTTCAATGAGCTTCCTGGGAGCTTATATGTGCTTGAGAGTCCTTATAGTCTAATAATAACAGCAACACAGCTTATCAAGAAATTTGAAATGAAAATGAAAATTGCATAAACTGAGATATCAAACCAAACTTGATTCTTATTATATTAAAAGCTTAAGAATACACTGAAAATAACTTGAAAGTTTGAAAGCTTGAATGACACTGGAAATTTAGATTCACTAAGTACGAAATAAGAAAATTACAATTAAAACTAGATAGGCTTCTCCTTGCATCTTCTTCCTTTTATAGGCTCACATTAGGGTTTGGAGATATCTTCTGAGCAAATCCCATCAATAAACTTGGCCGTTGGATGACTGAAATCAATCCCATCCGTTTAAACTACTTTTGGCGCCAAAAGTCGTTTAGGTTGCTTGGGGCTGAATTTTCTCAATTAATGCAACTTGGGATGTTGTGGTGGAGTGGGGGACAGATTTGGAAAGTTTTAAGCCAAGTTGGGGTGGTTTAATAGCAAAACTAGTTGTATTGGTGCTACAGTGAAGATTTCATGGTGGGGAAGCAATAATTGAGGGTGGGAATGAAATGATGAGGGAAATGAGGTGGAGAGGCTGGTTGGGTAAGGTGAAACCACTGAGGTGGAGGCCAGGTGGTGGTAAAACCACCCTGGTTTTGGCTGTGTGAGGGGGGAGAGGGAAGGTGAACAGTGGAGTGGTATTAAGGGTGGGTTGACCGGGTTTGACTCAGGGGTGTGGATTGGGCTTTATGTTTTGGGCTTGGGTAAAATAAAAGGGATGGGCTTGGTGTGTTGTTTGGTTTGGATTTGGTATTAATAATACTAAGGATCCGTTTGGTTTGTAGTGGATTTAAGCCCAAGGATTGATTTTGTAATTTCCTGAATTTTGAGGGACTTGATTTGCCACTTTCCCAAAGTTCTCAAGAGGACTAAACCTGCCAAGTATGAATAACCCATGGATCGTAATTTCATTTTTTCAATTCCAGGGGTATTTTCTGCTAATCTTGCAAACTTCAGGGACCAAACATGTAATTTCACCAAAATTTCCAACCAAGGACCATTTCTGCCATAGAAGATTAGTACAAGGACAAAATTTATTTTTCTTAAAGTTTTTACATCCTAGGGACCATTTATGTCAATTTCCAAAGTTGAGGGACTAAACTTGTAATTTTGTGAAACTTTGCACCAAAGGACTAAATATGTAATTTGTGATTCAAAAAGGACCTTTGGTGGCTTTTTCATGTTTTTAGAATAACCAGGGACTAGTTTTGACAAGTTTTGAAAGATGAGGGACTGAAACTGCCAATTATGCAAACTTTGTTCGTTTTTTATCTGTTTTTGATTATTTTGCATTTGAAACATATAAAACACACTTCTAAGATATTTTCAGTATTATGATGCATATTTGAGTATTTTTGGATGTTTTGGCAGTTCAGATTGGTATAAAATGATGAATATTTAGACACTCATCAATCCTCCTACTCACATGATCCTGACAAGTGTCAGGATTGACGGTTTGGATGCATAAAGAGAATGAGTGGAGAAAAAATATATAATATTATTGTGTGTGTAGGAGGATTAGTAGGAGGCTTTAGCAATGCTCTAAAATATATTAAAAATGAACACCTTGAGACAAATTTTTAGGGCTGTGTCATTTAAGTTTGGTCGATTATGGTTTAACTATTGGTACTTTGTTAGGTTTAACTGTTTGAGGTATTAAAAACGTTTCATATGAAAAAATAAAACCTATTTATTTTTAGTCTATCCTCCTTCATTTAAGTCTATCATTATTATATGAATGTTTGGCATTAATTATTTTCATAGTTTAATTCTGTTTACAAAATGGCTTGTCTACATTTGCATGTCATCACATAGCGATGGCACCCGTAGGTAATGAGCATGGGTACCTCAAACCCATCACCCGCCTACATAATTTTTTTCTCACCCGCCACCCGCCCATCACCCACCAGTGGGTACAATTTTCTACCCATGCCCATGCCCGTGGGGTATTTGTTGCCCATGGGTTAGTGTGCAAAACTTCAAGCGAGAAGCCGGGAAGGAGTATTTGAGTGTTGACAATCAGAAATGAGATGTATCATGTATATATCTTTGATGATTTGATCTTTTATACCTTTTGGTCTTGTGACTCAAATAAATTGTTAGCTTACCATGTCTTCTAAAGAGTCGTTGTTATTAAATATATATCAAGAACCTCACAAATCTTTAAGCAGTATAGTAAATTTTAGTTTAACACAAATGTGTTTACGGGTACACCCACGGGTATTTTGATGGGTACACTGTGTGTATTTTAAAAGGGTGTTATGGGCTTTCCCGTGACGGGTATACATTACCCGTCACCTGCCCACCACCCAACAATGGGTAGAAATTTTCATCCATCATCCACTTGGTGGGTGAAATCTGACGGGGTTACCCACCCATTTACGTGCGGGTACCCGTGGGGTTATGGGTTTTTTCTCACCCATTGCCGTCCCTATCATCACACAATGTAAAATGATTTATGCATTGATACTTGTACATTATTGAGTGAAAGTGTTGTTGGTTTTAGTATATCAAAATGGAGACCCGAAAGTGTTCATATTTTTTACACAATGTTTGATTGGCAACTAGCAACTAGCATTCTTAAGTTTTCTAAACGCTCAAAATCAAAATGTTACTTGAAATAGTATTTACTAGAAACTAGCGTTTACACTTAATATATAATTACAAACATACATCTATGTTATCAAACGCTTTATCATAACAAACGGCTATTGCTTCTTGTTACTACTTACCACCACTGTTTGTCGCTATTGCTAACTGCTACTGTTAGTTTCGCCAAATATACATAGTGTTTAAAGATAGAATAAGATATAGTTTAATGGAGTATTTTTTGAAATTAATCTTTTGTAAACCATTTAGTGTGTGTTTTTATTTAGTGCAAGTGAGCTTAAAATGGTGTAAATCTTCATTTATTTTGGGTAGTTAGAATTAAATGTATAGATCTTCTTATTGCTCAAATGTGCAGATCTTCTTATTGCTCAAGAAGTGGTACTTGTATTTGGGTAGCAAAGTTGAAGGTTGTGTGCGAGAAGCAAACATTTATATTATTGGAAATGTGTTACACGTGTTATCAACATAACCTCATTTGAACGATACATGAGCTATTTTGTAACAATAGCACTTCAGCTCTAACGAGATGCTTCTACTTTGGTACTTGATACGCTTTATATCTTCCTTAAACAGTTTACATTAAATGGTACTTGATAATTCATGATGCCAAATAATCGAGTAAAAATGAAAACAAAACGAATATGTGTCATCATTTGGTGCAAGTGAACTTAAAATGATATGTTGGGAGATGTGTTTTTCTTACTTAGTATCGCAAAAAAGCATTATTTAACACATTCTTCAGTGAAACTGGTGCAGGAAAGCACGTCCCTCACGCTGTCGTTGTTGATCTTGAGCCTACTGTCATCGATGAAGTCTTTTTCACCCTGAACAACTGATCAGTGGCAAAGAAGATGCTGCCAACAACTTTGGCCGTGGTCACTACACAAGTACGAATGATCGCCCAAAGATATTCTCATTTTAGAATGACTACTGATATTGTAATTTTTATACTTTTGTTACAGTCGGGAAAGAGATTGTTGACCTTTGCTTGGACCGTATCAGAAAGCTTGTTGACAACCGCACTGGTGTGATCAATATCTGTCGTTGAGCCCTACAACAGTGTCCTATCCAGCCACTCACTCCCTACTGGAACACATCGATGTTGCCAATCTTATTGACAATGAAGCTATCTAACTATGACATCTGCAGACATTCTCTTGACATCGAGCGTCCCACCTATACCAACCTTAATAGCCTTGTTTCTCAGGTCATCGATTTCATCATTGATCGCGTCTTTGAGGTTTGATGGAGCTTTGAACGTTGATGTGACTGAATTCCAGAGCAACTTGGGTCCATACCCCAGGATCCATTTCATGCTTTAGTCATACGCTCCTGCATATCATCTCAGCCGATAAGGCTTATCATGAGCAGCTCTCGGTTGCCGAGATCACCAACAGTGCTTTTGAGCCATCTTCCATGATGGCCAAATGTGATCCTCATCATGGAAAGTACATGGCTTGCTGCCACATGTACCGTGGTGATGTTGTCCCCAAGGATGTGAACGCTGCAGTTGCAACAATAAAGACCAAGAGAACCATCCAGTTTGTGGACTAGTGCCCAACTGGTTTCAAGTGCGGTATCAACTACCAGCCACCAACTGTTGTGCCTGGAGGTGATCTAGCTAAGGTGCAAAGAATGGTACGGTCTGCATGATTTCTAACTCAGAGGTGTTCTCTTGCATTGACCACAAGTTTGACCTCATGTATGTTAAGCGTGCGTTTGTTCACTGGTACGTTGGTGAGGGAATGGAAGAAGGAATTGTGGCCGTGTGACAAGTTACTATCTTCATAATCGTGCAAGTTGGTTTCGAAATGCTTGTTTCAGACATTTGTTTAAACTCATTTTTTACAAATTGATAATTAATGCATATGCATTTTATTTCAAACTTATGCGCATATATATATATATATATATATATATATATATATATATATATATATATATATATATATATATATAATCCGGATCGATTGAGAAGAGTTTGAGATTGAGAAGATTGAGAAACAATCTTGACCCTTCATCTCATCAAACCAAGTTAAGGGTATGTTGGTAATTTATAACTTTCATTAATTGATTTTCTTATTCATTTAATATACTTTTTAATGCAAAGCGGTTTCTCTTTTGCTCCACCAAATGTGAACGTGAAATGTCCTCCGGAACAATTTGTCCCTTCGTTATTTTTTTACTTTTATCTCTTTTAGTAATCTTGATCCTCCAACTTTTAAATGCAAGGTTACTTTATCCATTCTCATAGTTATCATATATTTCGTAGCTTATTTTAGGAATGATTCGTTAATTTCTTTTATTCAACTGTTTTTTTTTTTTTTTTTTTTAATTCAATTATGGAAAAGTATAAAAATGGCTATTGAACAATAATTTATCTCACGTGGTAATAGCTTTTATTATGCATTCGTTCATATATTTATTTATGATTCAATAATCTAGTTTATAGTTTATGTGATTCACAAAATTTGACGTGATTCATCGATTGAACGATTCATATTTATGTATGATTCAATAAAAAATATATAATGATATGTTTATTGATTCAAAATGAGTAATAATAAGATGAGAGGATTCTAATATGATTCAAAATTAAAAGAGTAACATAGTTTATTGATGATTCACAATTCAATGATTTAATGATTCACTATCATAGTTCGTTAGTGATACAATACTCAATGATTCATCGATTGAACGATTCATATTTACGTATGATTCAATAAAAAATATATAATTATAATGATATGTTTTCTCCAATTGTATTAACATTCATGAATCTATTTTTAATTAATTGTGAATATTCATTTTGTTCAATGTTAATTATTGGTAATCTAACAAAATTAAATGAATAGCGATTGATAAAAAAAAATAATAATAATAATTAAAAAAAAAAAAAAAAAAAAAAGAGGTAAAAACACATCAACGTAAAAAACATGACCACCATTCGAACAGTGGTTATCAATTTTGAATTATTAGCCCAAAATTGTAGGTGTCATTCAATTAATATTTTGCCTATTTAATTACTGGTTTACCCTTATCACTATTTTTATTGCTTTATTAAATGATTCAAAATTAACATAATTGAATGGCTAAGATCTTTTCTCATTCTTCTTAATCTTAAAACCTTCTCAATAGAACCGGATTATATATATATATATATATATATATATATATATATATATATATATATATATATATATATATATATATATATATATACACAAACACACACATAGCACAAGTCTAACAGTGTCGTACTGCCATACAATAATAATTTAAGGTTTTAATTTGGTTATATAATGGAAACGTACACATGCGTGATTCTTTTATCTTTGAAGCATAGTATTGGTATAACGTACTTCATCGAAGCATAGTATTGGTATTACGAAGTTTTAATCTTCATAGTAAACAACAATAAACACACACAAAAAGAAAAAACAAAAAACAAACAAGCGACTTTATGGCGAGAAACGACACATGCGATTCTTTTATCCTCGAAGCATAGTATTGGTATAACGTACTTCATCGTCTTTGCCTGACCTGAACACCTCCATTAAAAAAGGATACCTACAAATATTAGTTAATGTTAACAACATATTGATTTCTGCATAATCTCCTGAAGATTTACCTACGGCCACTTAAAGAACATCTATGATAATTTTCAAGAAAAATCAAAAACTATGACTTGTAAGAATTGAACAATAGGTTTTCACTTACTGTAACTTATGCTTTAATATGGATTTACAAACACATCTATTATATATATGCAAGACTTTACTCATTCTGAAATTAAGGGAACTGAAATCTGGTATTTTTATATTCGTATTCATGAATGTACGTACCTCGCTAGAAAAACTTCCTCCTTAGCCGAGCAAGGTTCAACAATATTGATAACGTTAGCCAACCATAAACATTCTCAAAGAACTCAAAGTAAGCCAACCTCCAACTCCTGATGAAGTGCAAACTAGCAAGAAGTCCCAAGAATCCAACAACAAAGCCTGGCCCCATGCTAACATAAGAAAACAAGCCTTCATCATTATCTTCTTGACCTTCATCTTTACCGTCATTATTGTATGAAGAATTGGATGGTTTGCATCTCGATAGTGGCGGCCCACACAATCCGTTGTTCCTTTCATAAATGGATGGGTCGTCTAAAGTCTGGAGCTGATTTCCAACCGGAATAGGACCAAATAATTTATTGAATGACAGGTTCAGGTAGCTTATAAAGTGCAAGGTAGCCAAACTTTGGGGAATTCGACCAGACAACATGTTCATTGACAAATCCAAAGATTCCACTTGCTGTAGGTTTCCAATCTTTATTGGTATATTTCCTTTAAGCAGGTTTCTTGAAAGATTCAAATTCTTCAAACCCACAAGATTCATCAAAGAATCTGGAATTTCTCCAACAATATTGTTGTTCGATAGGTCTAAGGATATAAGAAAATCTATTGTCTTTGTGAAGAGCAACGGATTTCCTTTCATGTTAACCAATATATTTTCGTAATATTGGTAATAATTGTTGTCATTGTTACTATTATTTTCTATCATGCCACTTAAATTCCCAAAGCAAGGAGGGATCGTCCCAGTTATGCTATTATGTGCCAAGTTTAAAACTTGAAGACTGCTGAGGCGACAAAGCTGTCGTGGAATCTTGCCTGTAAACTGATTGGATTGAAGATTTAAGTATCTAAGTTTCGGTAGACTTTTACCAATCCAGAAAGGGATACTACCCGTGAAGAAATTGTTTCCCAAATCCATGGTGACCAAGCTTGTCAAATTCTGTAAAGAAGGGGGGAGATCCCCCATAAATCTGTTGTTGCGCAAGTGCAACGAGGTGAGATTTCTTAGAAAGCCCAAAGAGCTTGGAAGAAAACCGGTTATTGTGTTATTT
Source organism: Artemisia argyi (assembly GCA_030686995.1). Classification (NCBI taxonomy): domain Eukaryota; kingdom Viridiplantae; phylum Streptophyta; class Magnoliopsida; order Asterales; family Asteraceae; genus Artemisia; species Artemisia argyi. Next base: position 32,449 of record JARVZY010012443.1, read on the forward strand.
GTAAGATCTATCACATACAAATCCAAGTTCCATAAGCACCGAGGCAGCCTTCCAGAAAAATTGTTTTGTGATAGATCCAATATACCGATACCAAGTATATTGCACAGGTGTTTTGGAACATTTCCTGACAGTAAATTATCTGACAGGTCCAACATCCAAACATTCGACGGTAATGAGATGAGTGGTCCCTCAAATTTGTTCGAGTTCAATTTCAGTCTTCTGTACAAGTCTGTTTGTCTGTTAGAGGGAAATGCTGGCAGTTCGCCACCGATCTGATTGTAAGACAAATCCAATTCAGCAATATGAGTTGCGATGTTCTCAAACCAATCCGGTAATGTATCTCTAATACTAGAGTTTGAAAGATATAGCATCTCAAGATTTGTTTGTGTTTGAAGCCAACTTGGGAATTGGGGACCAATGTTGCTGGAGCTTGCAAGAAATTCACGCAGTTGAAATGGAGGATTCCATCGGGAGCTGACATTAAATGATAAAGAAGTTGAAGACAAATCTAGTAAGGTTAAGTTCTTCAGTTTGATGAAGTGAACTTCCGAAAGATTTCCCTCCAACAAATTACTGGAGACATCCAGCTCTTTTAGAGATGTTAGGCCACCGAGTGAGGGAGGTACATGACCATGGAACTCATTGTAACTAAGATCAAGAAGAGTGAGGCTACTCAAATTCCAAAACAGACCTGGCACCAAAGTATCAAAGGAATTGACCGCAAGGTCAACTGAAGCAAGAGCACTCAACGTTCCAAGAAAATCAGGAATCTGACCATGGAACTCGTTGAAAGAAAGCTCTAGATGAGTAAGGTCGGTAAGGTTGGATAACCAGACTGGAATGGTAGAATTGATGGAATTGTCAGAGAGATCGAGTGAATTAAGAGACGTGAAATTAACAGATGTAATGGAAGGGAAATTGATATCACAGCTGGCCAAGTTCAGTGTAAGCAAAGAAGGGAGCATGTTAACTTCACTGAACCAATCAAGTTCATCAGTAGTCATGTGTAACCCTGATAACCCCAAAAGCTTTAATGATGATAGTGAAGGCACCCAGTGTAGATCATCTATGCTCATAGAGGAACACCAAGTAATAAAACTTTTACTGGCAAGCCCTACGTGATATTGGCTATTAAGATCAAGATATTGTAACCTTGAGAGATTTCCTAGATGATGAGGAACTACACCACTAAAACCTGAGCATGAAAGATTAAGGTATTCCAAACGCTTAAATGACCCTAAGAACTTAGGAATATGTCCTGAGAAACCATTCATGCTCAAGTCCAAGTAACGTAAATGCTTCAAATTCAATAATGAATGGCTTACCTCACCTCCAAGTTGGTTGTCATGGTACCACTTCGCTACTGGATTTCGAAGATCAAGTCTGATAACATGACCACTTCGCTTGTCACAATGAACTCCTACCCATTCACAGCATTCTGCTCCGGTCCATGTTGACAGACGACGATACCTGTCTGTGAGTCTCTCTTTGAATATAAGAAGAGATTTCCGCTCCCTTTCGATACATGTAACACTTGAAGAGTTTGTCATCATGCTTTCGCTGCTTGCGCCAAATCTTTGCAAGAGCAGGAATGTAAAAATAACAAGAAAGTTGGTTTCCATTTTGGAGTAAGATAGAGTTCAAAGTCACAAGCACGGGGCAGATATATAGTATCCGATTAATTTCTAAATTATTACGTATACTTTGGTTAAGACCCAACTTCACAAGACTTTTGACGCAGACTTTAGGGTCAACAATCGCTTAATGACTGCTGAATTTTCCGTGCGCGTTAATGATGGTTGGTTAGAGCACTTTACCCGATAGTGGGTAATCCACCACACATACCCCATAGTGGTTAGAACACTTTCAAGAAATATGCTGTATTTTTTCGGTCAATGATGGTTGGTTAGAAAGGAATACAATTACCCATTACTCCATAGAGTTTTTGCTTTCCTTAATTTGCATTATCATTATCATTGTCTTTCTCATTACCTCATTTCAACCAAACGCCCCTAATATTTTGGATGTACATATTCACTAATAACTTCGTATTATTATTATTATTATTATTATTATTATTGTTATTATTATTATTATTTTAATTTTTTTTTTATTATTTTTTTAAAAGTGAAGTATTGGAACTTTCAAATGAAGATTAACATATAGCTCCTCTTAGTTGTTTGGAAGTGATGATTCTTTATGTTATTTGGCCGGGTTTTTTTCTTCTAAACCGGTTTGATAAGTCAGAAGTTGTTGAAACTAAAGTTATACAAACTGTTCTTACAATCATTTTCCCTACTAAAGTGTCTTATATGAAACCAAGCATCGATTAATAAAGACCCAGCCACCCAGGCGACCTTCATCTCCTTTGCCACTATAGCTTTCTCTCTCTTGGATTGCTTCAACGACCTACTTGGTGTAATAAAACAACCTCATCTCTATTTTTATTTCATTTTCAATTTTTTAAACAATAAAATTAAAAATTAAATAATAACAAAATAATAATAATAATAATAATAATAATAATAATAATAATAATAATAATAAAGCAACCACTTTAATTCCCAATTCTAGCAACATCCTTATAAACTTTTATTTCATCAAAGTTAGTAATTTACTTTCTACTGCATGGGCGGCTTTCGTTTGGTTCTATATATAGGAACCATTAACCCACCTATTAAGGCCCATTAAAAATAAGCAAACACTAAAACACATATGATGAGGAATTTTATTGTCTCACAATTTTATTTTATTTTTTTATTTTTTTTGTTGCGCCTCTTGGTTCATCCCCAAGAAAACTTTATCTGTCAAATTTTAGATCCCATTTATTTATTATTATTATTATTATTTTTAATTATTATTAAAATGGCTCAAAATATATATATATATATATATATATATATATATATATATATATATATATATATATATATATATATTTTAATAGGTGTGCACACAAGTCGGTCAGCAAAGTGACCAACTAATCTCTTTTTTATCTAGCCGTCCAAGTCATTAAATATTGAGGTAATGATAGGACTAGGCTTGATCATCAAAATATTTAATAACTTGGTCTGCTAGATAAAAAAGAAATTAAATCATCTCAATTCCATTGTTTGGTTTCTAATTTGCAGCTGTTTTGTGTTATACAAAAAGAAGAAAATACTTTGCACATGTTCTTTAATTTGCGGGTCTATTTTTTTTACAGTTTCAAATTTTCTATAAAATTTATTTCACGTTGTTTTCGTTTTTGTTTTTGTTAGTAAACAAAACATATGTTTTTGCTTATTTCTTGGGTCAAGTATCTCTTGGTGCTGAGAATTCATCAAAATTCTTTATGGATTTCATTTCTCTAAATTTTAATTCTCTACCTTATTTCATTTCAATTAATTTCTCTCAACCAAATATGTCCTCTTAAATTAATAAGGCCTGCACCACGCATCTAACACATTTACTCTTTTTTAACACTACCCAGCACATTTACTCACTCAACACACATTTATACACTGACGATCTCCTAAGTCACTCCCATTTCTCTCTTTAAAATCACACTCTTCTCTTCGTAAAAATAACCACCGGTCGGAAACCACCACTTACCGCCGGTAAATCACCACCAAGAACCGAGGAAAATTCTTATTTTTAAACTTGTGCAGTAGAAACTATTTTGCTATATTATAGTTGTAGATACCACATTTTCAACCTTGTGCAGTTGACACAGGCTCGGAAGGTTTTAGTGTTAGTAAACCAACTTTGACAAATATCTAAAAACAGTGTATCGAATGGGCTTTGGTTAGCCCAGTTTTAGATTGAAACTAGGGTTTTCACTTTACACCAACAATAATTAAATTTTCACTTCCCAATTATCTCAAATAGGCGGCTACCCGTTCAACATTAAAAAAACAACAAAAACATCATCCGCACTTATGGTATAATCTGAACGCAATTAATTTTGCTACTTTTATTTTTGTTGTTGTTACTATTATTATTTTTCATTAGGTTCTGATTAATTTTTATAATTCAAATATTAGGCGCCAAAGAAGGATGCGGCAAATCCGTCATAATCATCATTATCGAAGTCTAGTGGTGGAGTCCAAAAAAAGCAGGTCAAATTTTGGTATTTCTAATTGCTTATAAGTAAATTTTTGGGTATGATGTGGTTTATTTTAACTAATAATTTGGTTTGGCTTAGTTTTGAGAAGCTCAAAACCAAGTAAGCCTTAAGTCAGCTATATAAGCCGAAACAAACACCCTTTAAGTTATGAAATAAAACAGACATCATGACCTAGATAATATAATTGGTATGAGTAAGAATAGTTTTTCAAAACTAAACCAAGCCAAATTATTAGTCAAAATAAACCACATCACACCCCAAAATTTACTTATAAGTAAGTAGAAATACGAAAATTTGACCTGTTGTTATGCACTCCACCACTAGACTTGGATAATGATGATTATGACGGATTTGCCGGATCCTTATTTAGCGCCTAATATGTGAATTATAAAAATTAATCAGAAATTGATGAATAATAATAATAATAATAATAATAATAATAATAATAATAATAATAATAATAATAATAATAATAATAATAATAATAATAATAATAATAATAATAATAATAATAATAATAGCGGTGATTAAGGTTGGCGAGTTGCGTTTGTGGCGGTTTGGTTTTAATCAGTAGCGAGCTGCTTTGGTGGGTGGTATACAAATATTCCAGGTGGGCCCGCTCCTTTTTGCTGTTTTTCCTAGTGGGCTGCTCACTTGGTTATTTAACGAGAACTCTTGGGCCTTTCATTACCTTTGTGGGCTTCTTATTTGGCATCGAAGGGGTACTGTGGTTCGGCCTAGGGGAAAGGTCCTTGGGTTTGACATTGTTTTGACATAGCGGTATATTCCTTATCATGGCTAACCTTGGCGCATTTCGGATATCATGCCCGTTACAAGGACATGAGGGGTGCAGTGGCGGAAATGAGAAGGGGTTCACTAGGAAATATTTTATTGATCACCTGGGCACCCGCCATTTTAAGACTGATGTTTTGAAGGCTTCTCACAAAATACATATTGCGAGTGACTTCTCTTTATTCTCTACTCTTGACCAGGCACTTCATCAAGCGGGCATTTGGCTCTGTGCGGAGTGTTTTTGCACTCACACCTTTAGTAAGAATTGCAAACATGCCGTTGGTGATATGGTTCCGACACCTCATTTTGACGAAGTAGCGATCTACGGTATTCCTATACCCATGAGGGTGGCCCTGAATATAGTCGAGGAGAGTATCGCTGGTGAGTCAGATGGTACTCTCACTGTTGAAAAGGGTTTTGAGGGAGCTGCTTCTGGGATGCCCCCTCTCGTTGGAGGTCCACTTACGACATCAACCTCCTTGATCGGGTTTTCTCAAAGAAACTACGTACGGTTAAATGTATTCCCCCCAGGGCGTGACTTGGATTTGCTAAGCTTTTTCGTGGAGCATTGGATAAGGTACTATTGAGCCCGGGGGACTTATCTGCATGGGTGCAACTCCTTATTTTGCCATCCTGCGTGCTCTTCGCCTTTGTGCCAACAAACAGAACTCAACGACTTTCTGGTGAGAGAGAACGCTGCCAGCTCGACTGTATTTCCCGCGCCATTCTCAGATGGAGGGATCCCGTAGACAGGCTTGGTCTGGCTATGGATCGGTTAGCCGAAGTGCCTCCATCTTTCAAAGGGGTGACGAAACTTAAGGATCAAAATGGGGTCAACTTGGGTCAGTGCAAGCGTAAACTTGGGGACGGGCATTTTACTAATGCTATTAAGGTGCTCACATCTTCTGGCATCGCCCCATCCACACCTGACACTCTATTGGAGCTCGAGGCCAAACACCCTTATGCCCCCCAGCCGACCCCGTCCTCTTTTTCACTTGACGAGGACGCCCTTTCTGTCGACAAGGACTTGGTACTCAACAGGATTCGCGGCTTCCCCAAAGGGACGTCATGTGGTCGTGATGGGCTACGGGCACAATATTTGATGGATATTTTGGGAGGAGCGGCGTCTGCTATTGCTGATGACTTGCTTGGGTCCATTACTGGAGTTGTTAATATGTTCCTTAGTGTAAAGTGCCCTAGTCAACTGGGGGAATATATCGCTAGTGCCCCATTGACTCCCTTAGTCAAGCCTGGTGGCGGTATACGCCCTATTGTTGTTGGTAATGTTTGGCGTAGGCTTGTATCAAAGGTTGCCTCCTCTTCGGTCGGTGATTCCATGAACTCTTACTTGCAGGATTTTCAAATCGGGGTTGGAGTCCCTGGGGGATGCGAGGCCTCTGTAAATAGGCTCATTGAGTCTAAGGGGCGTGAAGTTGGACTTTCCATGCTTTTAGTAGACTTTAAGAATGCTTTCAATCTTGTTGATAGGAGTGTCTTGCTTCAGGAAGCTAGGGGCGATGCCCTTCTATTGCCCCTTGGGTTGAGTTCTGTTATGCCCACCCTGCCAGACTCTATTATGAGGACTCTATCCTTTGGTCATGTCAGGGTGTCTAACAAGGTGATCCATTGGGCCCTTTTTTGTTTGCCCTAGCTTTGCACCTTTTGATTCATGCTATCAATTAGTCGTGTGAGCTTACCCTTTAGGCGTGGTACCTCGATGATGGTACTATTGTTGGAGATACGCTCATGGTCGCCAAGGCACTTGACATCATTAGGACAGAGGGGCCCGCTCGTGGTTTGTTTTTAAATGTTTACAAGACTGAACTCTTATGGCCTGCCAAAGACCCTAGAAGCAGAGTGGATGGCGTGTTTCCTATAAATATCGCTCGCCCGCTCAATGGTGTCAAACTTCTTGGTGGTTCGGTTAGTTTAGACGAAGGTTTTTGTTGGGTTTTGGCTTCCAAAAGGGTCTCGAAAACCATACATTTAATTGAGGCAATTAACAAACTCAATGATCCACAATGTGAGCTTCTCCTTTTGCGTAATTGTGCAGGAGTTTCGAAATTATCTTATACTTTGAGAACATGCTCCCCCTTGCACTTATCAGAGGCCCAAGCTCAGTTCGATCAAACGTTACGTGCCTCTTTGGAGAAGATTGTTACTGCTTCAGGGCCAGGGTTTGGTGATTGGCAGTGGAGGCTTGCCACTCTTCCAATAAAGCTCGGTGGTCTCGGCATCCTTTCAGCAGGGGATATCATCCAATATGCTTTCCTCGCTTCTCGAATGTAAACGAACGACTTGCAGGATAAGATACTCACCAAAACGGGTATTGTTACACATAGCACTTCATTCCAGCATGCTTTGGACATATTCAACACTACTTGTAACACCGACTTCCTCACTGTCACCAGGGGCGCTTCTGCCCCCCAAATGATGAAAGCCTTGGCAAAGTGTTATTTCGGTGTCATTGAGAAAGACCTTGTTTCCAACTACTCACTAAGTACAAGGCAGGTGGCTATACTTAGTAGTATCCGGGCCTCACATGCGCAGGACTTCCTCTTCGCCATCCCTATCGACGGTCTAGGACAAAGGATGAATCCTCGCCAATTTCGATCGGTGTTATGCTACAGGCTTGCGGTTCCTATGTTCTCTGAAGGCAGCTTATGCCTGAGTTGCAATGTACACCGTATGGACCAGTGGGGGGATCACGCGGTCCACTGCGCTAGCGAAGTTGGGGTGTTAAGTTCAAGCATAATTTGGTGCGCGATATCCTAGTTGATATATGTTCCAAAGCCGGGATTATGGTGCGTAAAGAGGCTCCACTGGGATTTCTTTTAGAGGAAGGGAGAGAATTACGTCCTGCAGATGTGCTATTGTTTAACTGGTTCCAAGGTAAGGACGCATGTCTGGATGTGACTGGGGTCTCTCCGTTTGCTGGGACTTGGGTGATGTCATGGGCTCCTGGGGCTGCTTTGAGTAATGTTGTGGAGAAGAAAAGGAAGAAGTATGCATCCAAGTGTGAAGACAATGGATACAAGTTCGTCCCTTTCACTTTTTCTACGTTTGGGGAACTCGATGTGGAAGCTTTGAATACACTTTCGCGTGTCGGGACTATTGCCAGCAGCCACTCTAACAACGTTAAGAGCGGTGCTTTTATTTTTCATGAAGTTAGTTTGTGTATTCAAAAAGGAGTGGGAGCACAGATTGTGTCTAGACTCCCCTCCAATTTCATGTAATTTTCGTGGTTTCAATGAAAAATCATTATAATAATAATAATAATAATAATAACAATAATAATAATAATAATAATAATAATAATAATAATAATAATAATAATAATGCTAGGACCTACAGATGCGTGTTATTTTATCGGCTAGGTGTTCCCCAATTCTCTTTTCAAAAGCCGTGCTCAGCTTGTTCCAGGGTCTTTATTGGGGATGTTTATGGAGATCATGTTGTATCGTGCGCGGGTATTATTGGTATTAAACATCGGCATAATGTAGTATGTGATGTTCTTGTTAACATATGTTCTCGGTCGGGGATTTAGGCTCGTAAAGAGGTTGACGTTGGCTTTGTGGAGAGAGGGACAAATCCTTACGTCCTGCTGATATGTTGCTCTACTCATGGGACGGAGGGCTTGATGTATGTGTTGATTTGACTGGGTCATCGCCCTTGACGCAAAATGGTATGATTGATTTTGTGCTGGGTCGTGCGGTAATTGAGGCTGCGCAACGTAAATGCGTCAAGTATGAGGCTAAGTGCGCGAGTATTGGATATGTGTTCCTCCCCTTCTCTTTCTCTTCTTTTAGGGAACTTGAGAAGGATGCAGTGACTTTACTGAAGCGAATCCGAAAGTTCTCGATAACCTAAGACATTGGAACACGTGCTGCTGCGCATATATTTAGTAGGATTGGATTTTCTATAGCTAGAGGAGTGGGAGCCCAGTTGGTATCTCGGCTTCCCACTAACTTCTTGTAAATCTTTTGAGTTTAATAAAGTGATGTTGATAATAAAAAATAAATAAATAAATACATAATAATAATAATAATAATAATAATAATGATAATAATAATAATAATAACAAAAATAAAAGTAGCAAAATTAATTGCGTTCAGATTATACCATAAATGTGGATGATTTTTTTTGTTGTTTTTTTAAAGTTGAGTGGGTAACTGCCTGATTGTGTCAAAATCAACTTATTATAATATAATAGTATAGTATCGAAATGATCCGCACAAAATACGGATCACCCGAGTCGTTTCCGAGTGAAGGTGAATGGAATCAAGAATATTGATTCGTGTAAATCGTGGATTGAGAAGTGGTGAAAGTGAAAATAGTGTTCAAGTAATTCAAGTATTAACAAACAATGATGAATTATGCAAAGAGTACAAGCTAGGTATGCACTAAAGTTGAATACGTATAAACGGAAATGCAAACGCGTTTATTAAAACGTAACTTTATTTGAAAAATGGTCCTACAAACGTGAAATTATTTTCTAAAAATCTTAAACTAATAAAATGAATTTCCAGAAAAAGAAAATTATTTTTTTTTACTTTTCTTTTATTTTCTATGAATTTATTTTGATTTTTGTAATTTTAAATGAATTAAAAATAAAGGAAATTAGAAAAATAAAAGGGAAAAATGAAAATTAAATTCTGAAAAATCTAAAATATTATAAAAGAATTTCCTAAAATATTTTTGTATTTTTAACAGCTTTTTCTGAATTTTTATGAATATTTGTCTATTAAAAACTATTTAAAAATGATTAAAATCAAAAGAAAATTAAGAAAAATACCAAATCTACTTGGAAAAATCTGAAAAAATTCCAGAAAATGAAAAATAATAAAAGTAACTTGGAGAAAAATTTTGAAGTGAAAATAAGCTGATTAAATGCTTTTTAGAACAAACTGCTTATTCACAAGTGCTTATTATTAAGCACTTGTGATCCAAACTGAATGAATCTCATAACACAGACTTATGATGATATAAAATGCTCAGATATGCAAAGAATGATCAAATACAATCACAGAAAACAACAAGAAATAAGTAATAAGCAATCTTAATAAGCCATTATCAATAGCAGAATTTAAGCAAATTGTTCCAGAAGCAGTGTAATCATGCACAAAGCTTACACAACAACAAATTACTAAGAATCAATCAAAGGTTCTTAGGTATTAGCACAAAAACACAACTGCAGGCCTCTAAGACCAAACAGCTACTCTGTCTCAATAGCACTAATAGACAGAAGCTTTAAGCACTTCAAATAAGCTTCAAAGTTCAAGCTCTAGGGGCAAAAGCTCTATAGTACAGCTATGTTACACAATCAAGCAAAAGCTCTATCTCAATGAATTAAATTCAGGCCTAAAATGTTTCAAGATCAGCAGCCAATGAACTACAAGCTCTGATTTAAGTTGACTTTTTAATATCCACTAAACTTTGACCAAAATGAATTTAAGCAACTAAATTCTACAACTAAATTGATGTAATAAGCTATGATTAATCTAGATTATGCTATATCTAAGTATTATGCAAATGTGAGCTAAATTTCACTAACAGTTAACACTTAAATCTAACTGTCTATGCAATTATTCTAACTATGACTATATATGAGCTTAACTACTATTTTAATGATTCTAAACTCAATTTTAATTCTAGTTAAACCTTTGTGAAACAGTTATTAAGCATCCCAAGTACAATTCCTTATAGCAACAATCACAACCAAACAGTCCCTTATTGTGAAATAAATGCTACAATTCTTACATTAAGAGCACACAGATCCTCTATTCAGTCAATATCACTACCAAGTCACTCAATTACAACAGTATAACAACAATTAGCAACAGAATCCAATCAACAATGAAATAACACAGATCCACAGCAATCAGATACTCAAATAAGCTATACTCACACAAATTCAACAACTATAGCCAATAGACTATAATAACTACCAATTCAGATCTACAATTACAATTAAACTCAGACTCAATCAGTCACAATCTAAGCTATAACAACTATATCAGCAACAATGATCAATGGAACAGTATAATCACTTCAAATCATAAAATAATACTTACAATTCTCTTCCTCCTCAGCACAAATTGAGGAGGTTCACTTAGCTTGCCTATCTTTAAGATAGGCAGAGACCTTCCCTTATTGTCTCAGCTTATCACAAAATCGCCACAGCAACCAATAGATCTGATCTCTTTGACTTTAGTTGACCAATCCACTATTTGAAAGAATAAAATGAAAACAGATCTATATCAAGCTACAGAGCTTGTATAGGCTGTGTATAAGCTATATCAGCTTATTCAAAAGCTATAAAAACTAAATTGAAACATATTTTTTTATCTTTTTATATTTTCTGTTTTTAATAGATTTTGAAATAGAATATAAAACTAAATTGTAAGATTTATTGATTAAACTAAATTTAATAAATCTAAAAGTAGACTAGAAATAATGTTGATAAATGATTTTAATAAGCTAAGTAACAAGACAATTCAATAAGCTGAAAAGAATGAAATGAAAACTGAGAATTTTATTAAACTAAGATGAAATGAATTACAATATCTAAGCTAAGTACATTTGAGACTAAAAAATTCCAGAGCTTCGCTACAATTTCCTACACACCAACTAAGGCTACAACTAGCTCTATTTATAGGGAAAGATGAGGAGTGAGCTCACGGATTGCCAAGCTGGCAATCCGTGTGAGTTGTGTTTGTTTACATCCATTTAGAGCCCTCTGATCAGCTTCAATCATTGCCTATCAAATATTAGCCCTCAGATCATGATTTATGACGCGTCTTCACCAATAATCTTCTGCCATGTAGCCCCCTCGTGTGCTTCTTTGCATCTGATGGATACTGACACCTCTGACATCTTCTAGAAGCGTACTTGATTGTACCATTCTACCCTTAATGACGGTAATTTTGAGCGTTTGGGGGTTAGGGTTCATACATGGGTAAATGAATGAACTGGGGATGAAATAGGGGCGGGGTAATTATTTTATTTTTATTTGACCTCTTTGACTCGTGGATGGCTGGGCTCGGGTAAAGGAAATGGCATTTGGGCTTTTGATTATTATTGGGCTTTTGGGATTTAATTGGAATTGGAACAAGGTTTTTGTAACACCCGTATCCCGGATACAAATAGGCCCCACCCTAGATGGAATGGACTAAGGGCCTTATGTGATTGGTTAGTCAATGAATGTTGCGTAATGGTCAAACCCGATAGTCAATCTTTTGGTCAAAGAATGTGTTATAAGGTTATGAAAGTATTATGTGGCACAAATAAAAGGAAATAGACTTTAAGGGCTTGACTTGTTATATGCTTAATGTGTTATAAGTTGTTTGTGGCCAAAGTAATAGAAAAGAGACTTAAGGGGCGATTCTTGCCATTAGCCCAAACATGTGCAAGTAAATATCTAGGATGTGGAGGATTCTAGCATTTTCCATATTATCCAAGGGGTGTTTGTTTGTCCGGATTTACAAGAAAAAAAGGGAGGGAACAAGTTAGAGAATCAAGTATGTGATGAAGGATTTGTGTTCTACATCAAGAAGGTAGAGCCCTAGCTATGATCCTACACAAGGGTAAGGGTGATGATGAAGGATGGTGATGATGATGAAGAGGATGCTTATGTTCTTGTTAAACTTAGCTTTGAAAGCTAAGGTAAGTAAACCGGTTATGATTTGATATTATAATGATTTCTTACATTTTGTGTTATATGATTGTCATGATGAGATGTTTTATAGTGTTTGAATGATGATGTGATGAAGAAGTAGATGTAAGGCTAGTTTGGCATAACTAGCAAAAGAGATTTAGAGTTTAGTTGGACTAGTGTAAGTGAGTAGGAAAGATTGAGATGTAATGATAAGGCTTGAAGTGGCCAAGGTATGTGCTATGTTAGTATTGCGATGAAATAAGTGGATTATGATGCTTAATGTTTGAATGAGTTATGATGTTTTATTATGATCGTTTTACTTACTAAGCCTTTGTGCTTACGGTTTAGTTGTCTAACCGTTTTGTAGGTTGGCACGTTTTTATGGATGGCTTGGATATATGGATTAAGGCTTGGTTAAGCAAGATTAGAAGGTTATGGTAAGAAAGTAGGAGCTAGGTAGTATACCGAGCTCAAGTGTCATGTTTGTACCCCCGTGAGTCATTAATGTTATGTAAAGTATGGTCAAGTGTCAAGTGTATAAATTGGTGGTCAATGGACAAGTTATAGTATAGTTCATGTGTTTACGGTCAAGTTAAAGGGGCGTTTGGCATAACGTGTAATTGTACCCATTTTGGGATGTGAACGGGTCAATGGTCATGGATCAAAGTTGTCATGGTTTTTATTGTTAAATGAGTGTTTGGTTTACGGTTAAAGTGTTAATTTTATGGTTAAAGGTGATATGGTTAAGTGTAGTATGCAAATGGGTCAAAATGGGTATTTCCACCCGTTACTTTGTAAAGCACATTTTTGCGGGTCATTATGACCAAGTTTATGCATATATTTGATGTTTATAATGTTCTAATGATTTCTGGAAGTTTTGGTATTATATCATGTTATAAAAGTCGTTTTTCCGGAAAATTGGTCAATAGTGCACCAAAGGGTCATGCAGAAAAAGGAGTGTTTGGGACAAGGTCTATTTTAACCCATTTTGGGTCTAACGGGTCAAGAATTTTGGGAAACAAGGTATAATGTATATTTTAAGTTAAATATGGATTACATGTGTTTAAATATAGGTCCAAAGTGTTGATTTAGTGTTTAAAGGTGTTACGGGTCAATAGTGCACTTTAGGGTCCCTTAGTGCACAAGAGGTGTTTGACAGTTTTCTTTATTTTGTAAAAAATCAACCGTGACTTGTTAGAAGTCGTGTCACCTATCGTTTTAAAGGTATTTGAGTCTAGTTTCATCTAAAAATGGTTCCAAGGTCTATACGTTAACAGATTTTAGTCAATGGTCAAAGGAAAGATGGAATGTACGTAAAGTCAAGCGTTTCCGGGTAAAAAGTTCTAACTTTTGGTCAAAGCGTTAACGGGGTGTTACAACTTGGTATCAGAGCTTCGGTTTAAGTGAATTAGGTTTCCACTATAGGTTGCCTAGTCTTAAACCACTCGTAGGAGCATTGAGCGTAAGTGTTAGTGATGCAAGAAGTAATTGTTAAGTGTGAGACGGATTATGTTTTATGCTAGTTGAAGTTATAGATGATAAGTGATGGATGTATGATATAGTGTTGATGTGTATGAGATGTAAGTCCGTGGAGGACTTGAAATGCTTAAATGATTAGTTGGCCGAGTACCTCGGTTGGTGCTAGTGTTTGTATTGCAATTATGTGAATGTTTGACAGAGTTATGGTAATGGGAAATGAGTAGGAATGATAAGTGGTATTAGAGATGGGCTAATAAGTGAATTAAGTAATGATGCTTTAAGTGTGGATCATAATGATATTAAGCGTACTAAGGTATAGCGTGAAAAGACAAGATGAAACTAACGAACTAATGATTAAGTGTTTAATGACTTAAAGGTTAAAGAATGACGTTAGGTTATGATAGCATGAAATGTGACCAACATATGGTCTCATTATATTTAGTGACTAAAGACTAGTGTTAAAGTGGTATAGAGATGGGTTAATTGTAAGGTAAAGTACTTGAGATATAAGGGTGAACGTGAAGTAGTGATAAAGTGTGTTGGTATGTAAAGGATGGAATTGAACGAAAACGTTTAAATGCTAAAAGTTAAATGCGATAAGTTAAGAATGTAACTGAGAATGAGATGCGTGTGTATGAGGTTAAGGTGTTGCCTTGAATATTATGTCACGGCTAATGTGCCCCATTAGCGGTGATTATTATTATAACGGAAGTGTGGGATAATGAAACCTATTTAAAATGTGTAAGATGAATGAATGATGCTAATGAATGTGTTAATGTTTAAAACGTGAAAGAAGGATAAACGAATGGTAATGAGTATGTTATAATTGATAACCTATGTAAGGTTAAATGTGGAAATAGTTGGGTAGACTAAAGAGTAAGTAATAATGTGAAAATGATTAATGTGGGTTAAGAAAGAAGGTTGTAATGAAAAGTGCAAACACATAGAGAATGTGTTAATATATATTAAGCGGGTTTCGTATACCCTATGATACTTGCTTAAATTAAATAAATGTATGGGATAATGTGTGTGTTACAATGTTAATGACTTGGATCCTTGATTGAAATGTGAAAGGTTAAAAATGGTATCCTTCGGGATGACCGAGTTAACGATGATGAACGATGGTATCCTTCGGGATGACCTAGCTAATGAATGTTAAAGGATCCTTCGGGATGTATAAAAGTTCCTTCGGGATAAAAAGTATTGCCTTCATCGGCAAAGGGTTGCCTATATCCTTGGCATGTAAAAATAACCCCAAGGTGAATGTGGTAATGGTACGGATCCAAGTCTAAAAAGTTAAAAGGTAACGTAAATAATAAAAAGAACGAAAAGATTTAAAAGCTAAATGTGAAACGGGTATTACGAGTGTTATGTCGGAAGTGTATAAGCAGGATGGTTTATGGTTTCTTTATTTAAATGGATTGGGACGCCTTTTCATTTGAATAAAGAAGTTGTGAATCACCGAACCATGAGTTTGTACTTCTTTATTTACATTGTTTGGGACGTCTCTCTATGTAAATAAGAAAGTATGAATGAGTGGGCTTATGTGTTCCCGACATGGCATGAGTAGGGTAAAAGGGTAGAAATGGGAGTCTAGGAATGGTTAGAAGTCGTAAGGAACTAAGATAGGTGGATAGAGTAAGAGTTAGACTTTTGACACGAAGTAAGAGTCGTTGTGTAAAGCCTAGAGTTTAGGTGTTAAAGTATAAGTTGAAATGATTAAAGTTTTAAAAGATATAATTGTTTGCAATGCGAAATAATGATAAAGTGAAGTAATGAATGGTAACAAATGCTAATGTGGGTTAACGAGCTATGAAGGCATGGGATAAGAAGTAAAGGCAAACATAACGTGTAGTAAAATGCTATCGGAATAGTAAAAAGGGTTACGGTAAAGTAGATAGTTAATAAATAATTTACTTATTAAAGTTAAGATGATACGAAATGTTCAAGTGCCACATAGTCCTTGACGGGAAAGTTAGAATGGAACGAGTTATTAGGTTATCTGATAGACGTAGAAAGGGTTTAATCGTATACATTACTGGCAAGGATTGTGTCTTAAATGACAAAATGGTTGAAAGAGAAATGAAGGATTAGAAGAGTTAAGCGTGAAATGAAATGAGTTAAGGGTATGAAGTGCGTATAGAAGGCGTTGAATTGCAAGATCACTTAGATCGTTGCAACCAAAAAGGGATGAAGAACGGAAAGTGCTAATAACGGGAGTAAGATGGGACTAAGTTTTAGTTAGTATAGACAAGAGATTTCGGGGACGAAATCTAAATAAGGGGGATAGAATTGTAACACCCGTATCCCGGATACAAATAGGCCCCACCCTAGATGGAATGGACTAAGGGCCTTACGTGATTGGTTAGTCAATGAATGTTGCATAATGGTCAAACCCGATAGTCAATCTTTTGGTCAAAGAATGTGTTATAAGGTTATGAAAGTATTATGTGGCACAAATAAAAGGAAATAGACTTTAAGGGCTTGACTTGTTATATGCTTAATGTGTTATAAGTTGTTTGTGGCCAAAGTAATAGAAAAGAGACTTAAGGGGCGATTCTTGCCATTAGCCCAAACATGTGCAAGTAAATATCTAGGATGTGGAGGATTCTAGCATTTTCCATATTATCCAAGGGGTGTTTGTTTGTCCGGATTTACAAGAAAAAAAGGGAGGGAACAAGTTAGAGAATCAAGTATGTGATGAAGGATTTGTGTTCTACATCAAGAAGGTAGAGCCCTAGCTATGATCCTACACAAGGGTAAGGGTGATGATGAAGGATGGTGATGATGATGAAGAGGATGCTTATGTTCTTGTTAAACTTAGCTTTGAAAGCTAAAGTAAGTAAACCGGTTATGATTTGATATTATAATGATTTCTTACATTTTGTGTTATATGATTGTCATGATGAGATGTTTTATAGTGTTTGAATGATGATGTGATGAAGAAGTAGATGTAAGGCTAGTTTGGCATAACTAGCAAAAGAGATTTAGAGTTTAGTTGGACTAGTGTAAGTGAGTAGGAAAGATTGAGATGTAATGATAAGGCTTGAAGTGGCCAAGGTATGTGCTATGTTAGTATTGCGATGAAATTAGTGGATTATGATGCTTAATGTGTGAATGAGTTATGATGTTTTATTATGATCGTTTTACTTACTAAGCCTTTGTGCTTACGGTTTAGTTGTCTAACCGTTTTGTAGGTTGGCACGTTTTTATGGATGGCTTGGATATATGGATTAAGGCTTGGTTAAGCAAGATTAGAAGGTTATGGTAAGAAAGTAGGAGCTAGGTAGTATACCAAGCTCAAGTGTCATGTTTGTACCCCCGTGAGTCATTAATGTTATGTAAAGTATGGTCAAGTGTCAAGTGTATAAATTGGTGGTCAATGGACAAGTTATAGTATAGTTCATGTGTTTACGGTCAAGTTAAAGGGGCGTTTGGCATAACGTGTAATTGTACCCATTTTGGGATGTGAACGGGTCAATGGTCATGGATCAAAGTTGTCATGGTTTTTATTGTTAAATGAGTGTTTGGTTTACGGTTAAAGTGTTAATTTTATGGTTAAAGGTGATATGGTTAAGTGTAGTATGCAAATGGGTCAAAATGGGTATTTCCACCCGTTACTTTGTAAAGCACATTTTTGCGGGTCATTATGACCAAGTTTATGCATATATTTGATGTTTATAATGTTCTAATGATTTCTGGAAGTTTTGGTATTATGTCATGTTATAAAAGTCGTTTTTCCGGAAAATTGGTCAATAGTGCACCAAAGGGTCATGCAGAAAAAGGAGTGTTTGGGACAAGGTCCATTTTAACCCATTTTGGGTCTAACGGGTCAAGAATTTTGGGAAACAAGGTATAATGTATATTTTAAGTTAAATATGGATTACATGTGTTTAAATATAGGTCCAAAGTGTTGATTTAGTGTTTAAAGGTGTTACGGGTCAATAGTGCACTTTAGGGTCCCTTAGTGCACAAGAGGTGTTTGACAGTTTTCTTTATTTTGTAGAAAATCAACCGTGACTTATTAGAAGTCGTGTCACCTATCGTTTTAAAGGTATTTGAGTCTAGTTTCATCTAAAAATGGTTCCAAGGTCTATACGTTAACTGATTTTAGTCAATGGTCAAAGGAAAGATGGAATGTACGTAAAGTCAAGCGTTTCCGGGTAAAAAGTTCTAACTTTTGGTCAAAGCGTTCACGGGGTGTTACAGTTTTGATAGTCTGGATTTCAGTATTTTGTATCAAATAAAATCAAGGACCAATTATGTGATTATTGAAACTTGAAGACCTTTTCTGCCTTTGTTCAAAAATATCTTTCAAGGACAATTTATGACAATTTTGATTCTCCAAGGGTTGACTTTGACCTTTTCTTCATAAATTTCCATGAGGGACTGAATATGTCAACTTTCAAAGTGCAGGGACCATTATTGTCATTTCTTCAAACTTCACACAAGGATCACTTTTTCTCATTTATCAAACTCTGAGGACTTAATAAGCTCAAATTGATTTCCAGCTTGACTTTCTGACTCTTTCTACTATCGTGCTCGTTTTTTGCCGGTTTGTTGTTTGTTTTTCGTCTCTTTATGATATATCCGTACCTGCACGTTCACAAACATAAAAACACATATTCTTTGGCATTTGTTAGTGTTGACATAAATAATGTATGAAAACGTTATTTATATTTTTCGATATCTCTATATTTTGACGATCACAAAATGTAAACTCGTCAATCGTTTGATTACTACGTAAACAAGTATTAAGCTAGTCTATATCATTATATCCAACTTAATCACTTAAGGTATGGATAAACAAGTGCTTAATACATCTCATGATCAAAGGGGTATTTAATTAACTAATACAAAGTTTATTTAATCTTATTATATATTTTTGAAAAACACTTTTGGTAATAAGGAAAAATGTTTTAATCATACTAAATATATGATTTCAAATATTTAACCAAAATCAGTTAGTTTTTCACCAAATAAACTTTCCCCACTAAAAGACAAGTTTTCTGGCCGTTACAGTTGGGCGGCCCCCTTAATTATAAGGGGCGGTCCCCTTAATTTTAAGGGGGCCGGCCATGCTATAAGGGGACCGGCCAGGCTCCCCTGTCAGAAACTGTCAGATTTCTTCCCTATAAATACCACCTTAATTCTGGAATTTTTCCTTACCTTTTGCACGAAATTTTCAGATCTACAATCATCTAAAACTCATCAAAAACCCTTTGATCATTTGTATATTAATCCTTGTTTCAAGTGATTCAATCCCTCATCATCCATTCTCATTCTAAGTGCAAAAGAAGAACTCTCTACAACCAAGTTCAAGAAGTGTTGAAGAGTTGTTGTGTATAGTGTATATATATTCATTTGTGAATATTGTGTTGTGCTTGTTATTATTTGCTTAGAAGATATAGAAGTTGTGTAGATAGTAGAAGTTGATTAGTAGTGAAGTAGGATAGTTGTGAAGATTGGTGTGTAGAAGATTGGTGTGCAAAAGCTAGGTGTGAAGAAGATTGGCGTGTAGATTGGTGTGAAGATTGGTGTGAAGATTGGTGTGTAGATTGGTGTGTAGATTGGTGTGTAAATTGGTGTGTATATTGGTGTGTACGGTTTTCTCCGCCATAAGGGAGTTTGTTGACATAGTGAAGAAAACTCTCGAGTAGGTGACTCGGGGAGTGGAGTAGGAACAAGGAAGGTGTCCTTGTAGCCGAACCACTATAAATCCTTGTGTTGTGGTTTGATCTTTCTAACTCTTCTCATTACTTATTTATTTACCTTTACTATATTAGTTTTGTTAGTTAGTTATTATACAAGTGTTCATATAGTACAAGTATTGAATTCACATAAACAAGAATCGAAAATTTTTTAAACAAACTTGTGCTTATAAATTTTAAAAGGACGTAAAACTATTCAACCCCCCCTTCTAGTTTTCCACAATTGGTACCGGAGCCACGTCTAGCAAGATTTTTAAAATATATTGTATTTTAAAACTTGTAACGATCTATGGAATCTGAAAAATATTTAGAAGGGCAATCTATGCAAAGACCACCACTATTTGAAAGTGATGGATTTTTATATTGGAAAAATCGATTCGAAACTTATGTGAAATCAAAAGATCTAGATCTTTGGCATGTTATTACCAATGGTGATTTTTTACCTATTCAAAATAACCCTGAAACTAAGAAAGATGAAATCGTACCTTTTGAAAAACAAAATGATGATTTAAAAAGAAAACTTGCTAAAAATAATGAAGCAAAAATGGTTATTTATAATGCGCTACCACGTAAAGAGTACGAAAGGATCTTTATGTGTGAAACCGCAAAAGAAATTTGGAACTCTTTATTAATAACTCACCAAGGTAATAATCAAGTCAAAGATAACAAAATAGATCTACTTGTTCAACAATATGAGCAATTCACGATTCCGGAAGAGGAATCAATTGATAATGCTTTTGCTAGATTTAACACTATCATCACAAGTTTAAAAGCACTTGATGAGAATTTCTCTAGTAAGAATTTTGTTAGGAAATTTCTTAGAGCTCTTCACCCAAAATGGCGAGCTAAAGTGACGGCTATTGAAGAATCAAAGAATTTGTCAACACTACAACTTGATGAATTAATTGGAAATCTGAAAGTCTACGAAGCAATTATAAAGAAGGACTCTGAAATGGTTAAAGGAAAACGTGAGCAAAGCAAGTCAATCGCCTTGAAAGCTAGAAAGGAATCCAACAACGAAGATAGCTCATCTTCCGAAAGCGATGACGAAGAATATGCCATGGCCGTAAGAGACTTCAAGAAATTCTTCAAAAGGCGAGGAAGATTCGTTAGACAACCACACGATGAAAGAAGAACATCTCAAAAGAATAATGATGACAAGTATAGCAAGAATGAGAGAAAGTGTTTCAAGTGTGGTGATCCGAATCACCTCATTGGAAAATGTCCAATGATGACAAGAGATCAAAATCAAAGAGCATTCGTTGGAGGTGCCTGGAGTGATAGTGATGAAGATGAGAATGAAACAACAAAGGATGAAAAGTGTCTCATGGCCAAATCACCAAGTGAGGTACGTTCCGAATCCGAATACTTTAGTGATGAAAATCTATCATTAGATGAAAAAGATTTAGATAGTGAATACAATAGATTATGTAAAATAGGACAACTGGTTATGGCTAAAAATAAATCACTAAAATACATAAACAACCAACTAGAAAATGAAGTGCTTGAACTAAAAATTAAAATACGTCAACTTGAAAAAGGAAAAAAAATTGTTGAAGAATGTAAAACATGTCAAGAGCTTAAAAGTGAAAACAACATACTTAAGGATGAAATCTGCAAACTTGATAAATTTGAAAATAGTAGTAACTCACTTAGTAAAATAATAAGTATTCAAAGAATATCAGGAGATAAAACCGGACTAGGATTTAACTCAACTGAATCTTCAACAAGTGGAGCTAAAAACGTTAAATTTGAAAATGAACCAAAACCTTCAATACTTAATCCTAAACATTTACTCATAAAAAATAAAACAATACCTATCGCTAGTAATGAAGAAATAAAGCCATTTTATAAACCATCTTTAAAAACCGAAGTTGGAACATCTAAATCTAAAACAAGATCTAAAACTCCACCACCTAGGAAACCAAATAATTCTTATCCTAGACCTAAAACACCTCAACCAAGAACAAACCATAATAGACGAAACTTTAACTATAATCAACAAATGTGGAACTTCAATCCTTGGGGAATGTTTCCACCTTATATGCATCCAAGTCAAATACAAAACATGTTCGGACCAAATGACTTTGGACAAATGAAACAATGGGCACCAACGTAAATAATATTCGCCATCCAAACATGGAACTTTTCATTGTCACCTCTTGTCCGATTTACTTCTTGAAGACCCTGAAGATTAACGCATTAAAGACAAAAGGTACACATTT
This sequence comes from Artemisia argyi, assembly GCA_030686995.1. Lineage (NCBI taxonomy): Eukaryota > Viridiplantae > Streptophyta > Magnoliopsida > Asterales > Asteraceae > Artemisia > Artemisia argyi. The sequence continues at coordinate 54,421 of JARVZY010012443.1, forward strand.
CCTTTTAAGTTCCTTGTCTAGAAATGCATGCTTAGTTTAGTGTGTTATATTTATGTGGCTTTACTTGACTTATTAATCTCTATTTTTTTTAAAAACTATATTATATCTAAATATACATATATACATATATATATATATATATATATATATATATATATATATATATATATATATATATATATATATATATACTTAGCTATATTTAGGATCTTATAACCTAGGAAATTCATTTGTTGATTTTCTAGAACTAGAGATTGTTCGTTTACGAACATTTCTTTTCCCCATTTGCCTTATTGAACTTTAATGTTCAATCAACACTCATGCTGATGAAGTGAGATGAGTCGAAAAATCTATGGATGAAACAAACTCCCGGCTTCCGTTGCATACGTCTCCCTCCTATGTTCTCGTCTTATAAGCCCATACTATATAAAATATATATATATATATATATATATATATATATATATATATATATATATATATATATACTTATAAACCTTCCACAACTTTCTCGTGTGCTTGACAACTTGATGAATTTCATCCGAAACGATCAAGAAAATTTTATTGACAAAATGTCAAGTAAAAATGTCAAGTAATTCCTCTCGTGCGTATACTCTTCAACGTATTTTTGATTAAATATAAATCTAGTATATATATATAAATATTTTCTTGTTTGTTCCAGAAACCAAAACTTGAAATATCAAATTTTTAAGGGCGGACCCCTTAATGTTTAAGGGGACCGGCAGCAAATACAAGGGCGGCCCCCTTAATGTTTAAGGGGACCGGCCCTCTGAGAGCTCAAGCCCGTTTTTCCCTTTCTTCCTTTTGCCAAACACTCCATTTTTTCATCCCTCTCTTTCCCTGCTCCTGCTGTGACGAAAACCAAAACCCAAAAACCTCTCAAATCAATTCCAAATCACATAATTCGGGTTAATTCGCAAAGGGCAAATTCATCTAACATAATCACCATTACTTATTGTAAGTTTTTCATAACACATTTCATCTAATTTCAACTTATTTGATCATACTCATGATTATGCATGTTTTATAAAATTCGTCAAATTTCATAATTTCTTTCGAATTAAGCCTTAAAACTCCATAACCAAATGCTTCCCCTAGGATTAGGATGATTAATCAACACTAGACACTAGTTATTATAAACTATCATGTCGAAAATTTTTGAAAAATTTCATACACTCCTTTTCAAAAATTTTAGTAAGCTCATTGTTGAATAATGATTTGAAAACGTGTTAAAACTAATCACATTATACTTTTGTAACTTATAAAACTTGAAATTACATTTTTCGACTAAGAAAAATTATATTGGTTCACAGTATAGGGGTGTTTGGATTATGTCCAAATAATATCAAAACATAGTTTTTATAATTTTTATAAAACTCCATTATAATTATAAACCTTAAAATTGTTTATCGAACTCGTCAAGATATATAATTCATATGTACATTGACGCACTTGAGTTATAAGTCACTAGTTAAGGAAGCGTTTGGTTTATTACTAAAAATGACACTTTTATTAAAAAAAATACAAACCATTTTTTTTTTCAAAAACAAATTACATGCATAAGAAACTCGCAAGAAATAGCTAGTTTTACAATCTAATGTAAATCTAGTAAATTTCATGATATATTAAGATGTTTAAAGGGGCGTTTGGATTTGTCCATAACTACTAATTAAACATCGTAAAGTATATCTAGAACGAGTTAAAAACAATATTAAGGAACATGGTAATCTACTTCTTAGGATTAGTAACGAAGTATGTTTACGTTCCAACATAAGCCTTGACAATAAACATATATTTTTATCTTTCTTTATATTTATTTTGGTCTTTTTGAATTGTTGATGTGTTTAGGTGAAAATGCCCAAAGCAATTACCGAAGATCTTTCTCACACTAAAAACTACATTCCCAAAGTTTCTCAACTCCCTACCACATCTCCTTCCATTGGACTTATCTATCGTCAAATTGAAGATAGAAATATTCATGAGGGACGTGTAGTAGATCTTGCTTTTGCTCAATCCGACTACATAAATCGCGTGTTTACAAGCATCAACTTCAATTGTCTTTATGAAATAAATGAACCTATCATTCCTCGTTTCATAATGGATTTCTATAGCCAAGTCACCGTCCAAACCAATGATCTTGGTTTCATCACCATCTCCTTCATGATTCAAAATGAATTTATCACCCTCACTCTCGAACAATTTGGTCATATCCTTCAAATTCCTTTTAGAGGTCAAGCCGTTTTCACAAACGAGTGGGACCTCGAATCTCTTAATCGCTATCGACCAACCTTCGGTCCTTATTTCGACGAAATTCCTCATCCCGACGAAATTCGTCAAATCCTTGGTATAGATCGTGCCACCACAAGTCGAAAAATAAAATCCAAAAACGTTCAAATTTCTCCATACCAACTTCTCCTCAAAGAATTAAGCCCACACATGAAGCATTGGGAAGAACTCATTCGTGAGAATGCGTTTGGTACTGGAGGTCACCGGGACCATCTCCCGGCTAGCCTTGCTCACATGTTGTATTGTATAGCTGTCGAAAAGCCGTACAATTTGGCCTACTTCTTTATCAAACGGATTGAGTGTGCTAGAAAAACTCCCAAAGCCAACCTTCCATATGGAATGTTCCTTACTCGTATCTATCTTCATGTTATCGAGTACTACCCCGATCTTGACAATAGTATTTATGAGTCCATCTACCCCACTCTACGTACTCTCGCTCTAAAACAAGCTCGCCGAACTCGAAGTGACAAGGGTAAACCTCGTCGTCATAGCTTTCATGGATCATCCTCAAGGCAAGATGATGACGATGAGGAGGAAAACATCGACGATGCTAGTACCCCTTCGTTTTCTGAGTTCGTTGACAATTTAGAGGATCTTGATTATCCCAACTATTCTACTCCATCTCCAAGTGATCAAACTGAAGAAGTGCTTCATGAACGAACTACCGAGATGCTTAGAAGACAAAAGAGCTTGCACGAAGAAGTTAGAGGTGGCTTCAAATCTATTGGGAAGACTTTGAAGGGTATCTTCGGGAAGAAAAAGAAATGATATGGTCGGATTATGCTTGTTTAACAATGTTTTATTTTTATGTCTTGTGTGCTATTTGTCCGAAGTTTATTCGGAAATACTTGTTATTTGAATATGTGTTTAGGATGATAACTTGATTGTCTTTGATATTTTTATGCATGTTTCTCTTGATCTATATATATGTTTGCATGATTAGTTAATGGTTATATAACTATATGACATATATGCTTTCTAATAAACCAAAACAAATGTGAAATGTCCAAATTGAGCTTGCTGCACATTCAAACCAGAACATAACATCTTTCCAGAAAATTTTTGAAAATTTTTGATTTCTGGGTCGTCAGATGGGCGGCCCCCTTAAATCATAAAGGGCGGCCCCCTTAAAATTAAGGGGACCGGCCACCATTTAAGGGGACCGGCCATCTGAAACAGTTTTTACACTGTTTTCTTTTGCATCATATGATCCCTTTTGCTAGTCCCAGCTATCATTACTCTTAAAAACCAAACTGATTTTGGAATATAACATTACAATTTCAAAATAATTCCACTTCTAAACATGTTTTCCCACTATATAATCCCCATGCATGTTTAATTCATAATTCATCATCCTCATCACTCATAACCATCATCATGTCATCACCAAAAACCACCCATTCAAACAATGCCAAGAAACAAAAACTTGTCATTATACCACCCAAACAACTCTTCATTGATCTTACAAATGAAGACAACACCACTCCATCTCCACCACCTCAATGTTCATCTCCTAGTGCACCAAATGCACCCTCAAAAACACCTTCAACAAATGGAAACTCCACTTCCTCCATACCATCCACTTCATCCATAAATGACTACATCAACACCCACTTATCTCCTCCAACAATTGATCAACCATCACAACCTACCAATGAGAACACATCTCTTGCACTCACTCTCTCATTATCACCATTAACACCCCTTGATGCACATTTCTCATCATCTCCTATCAACCCACCAACCTATAACCCCGTCCCATGGAGCTTACTTGAAGCTCATGGAGACACTTGCCTTTGTTGCATTCACAACCGAACAATTGTGTTCGGATTAAGAGATGAGATCCAATACATGTTTTCTCATATTGAAAATATGTTGCATCAACCACCAACAACAAACACAACACCTCCACCACCATCAACAAACACACCTCCACCATCACCATCTCCATGTTCACCATCCATTCCTCCCAATTAAACATGTATGGTGATTCACAAATAAAATTGTGTTAAACCCTTTTGGATGGCAAGCTTTAGAGAGGACTCTCATGTTTGAGACTTGGTTTATTATTTCTATGATGATTGTAAGCCTTTAAGGCTTTTGTTATGTTTGATGTAACTTTCTTTTATATCATTAATATTATGGTTATGTTTTTACTCTTGCATGCTATATCTATATATATGTTGCTTGCCACTAAATATTTTTGCAAGATATCCATATCCCAATTCCTTTTGGCCTCAAAATGAGGGGGAGTATACTTCAAGGGGGAGCTTCCATCAACTTGGGAAAACCTTTTTTATGCTAACAAAAAGGGGAAGAAGTGATATAAACTCACTCTAATACTTGTATATAGACTAATTTTCGACTAATGAGTTTAAATTTTGTAATCATCAAAAAGGGGGAGATTGTTGACATAAATAATGTATGAAAACGTTATTTATATTTTTCGATATCTCTATATTTTGACGATCACAAAATGTAAACTCGTCAATCGTTTGATTACTACGTAAACAAGTATTAAGCTAGTCTATATCATTATATCCAACTTAATCACTTAAGGTATGGATAAACAAGTGCTTAATACATCTCATGATCAAAGGGGTATTTAATTAACTAATACAAAGTTTATTTAATCTTATTATATATTTTTGAAAAACACTTTTGGTAATAAGGAAAAATGTTTTAATCATACTAAATATATGATTTCAAATATTTAACCAAAATCAGTTAGTTTTTCACCAAATAAACTTTCCCCACTAAAAGACAAGTTTTCTGGCCGTTACAGTTGGGCGGCCCCCTTAATTACAAGGGGCGGTCCCCTTAATTTTAAGGGGGCCGGCCATGCTTTAAGGGGACCGGCCAGGCTCCCCTGTCAGAAACTGTCAGATTTCTTCCCTATAAATACCACCTTAATTCTGGAATTTTTCCTTACCTTTTGCACGAAATTTTCAGATCTACAATCATCTAAAACTCATCAAAAACCCTTTGATCATTTGTATATTAATCCTTGTTTCAAGTGATTCAATCCCTCATCATCCATTCTCATTCTAAGTGCAAAAGAAGAACTCTCTACAACCAAGTTCAAGAAGTGTTGAAGAGTTGTTGTGTATAGTGTATATATATTCATTTGTGAATATTGTGTTGTGCTTGTTATTATTTGCTTAGAAGATATAGAAGTTGTGTAGATAGTAGAAGTTGATTAGTAGTGAAGTAGGATAGTTGTGAAGATTGGTGTGTAGAAGATTGGTGTGCAAAAGCTAGGTGTGAAGAAGATTGGCGTGTAGATTGGTGTGAAGATTGGTGTGAAGATTGGTGTGTAGATTGGTGTGTAGATTGGTGTGTAAATTGGTGTGTATATTGGTGTGTACGGTTTTCTCCGCCATAAGGGAGTTTGTTGACATAGTGAAGAAAACTCTCGAGTAGGTGACTCGGGGAGTGGAGTAGGAACAAGGAAGGTGTCCTTGTAGCCGAACCACTATAAATCCTTGTGTTGTGGTTTGATCTTTCTAACTCTTCTCATTACTTATTTATTTACCTTTACTATATTAGTTTTGTTAGTTAGTTATTATACAAGTGTTCATATAGTACAAGTATTGAATTCACATAAACAAGAATCGAAAATTTTTTAAACAAACTTGTGCTTATAAATTTTAAAAGGACGTAAAACTATTCAACCCCCCCTTCTAGTTTTCCACAGTTAGCATAATTAGTCTATTTGGGTCAGTTTTTGGCTATGAAAAAGTATGTGAATTAACACATACCACTGCCTATTTGAGATAACTGGGAAGTGAAAAATTAAATATTGTTTGTGTAAAGTGAAAACCCTAGTTTCAATCTAAAACTGGGCTAACCAAAGCCCATTCGGTACATTGTTTTTAGACATTTATCAAATTTGGTTTACTAACACTAAAACCATTAGAGCCTTTATTAACTACACAAGTTTGAAAATATGATATCTACAACTATAGTATAGCAAACTAGTTTCTATTGCACAAGTTTAAAAATAAGATTTTTTTCTCGGTTCTTGGTTGTGATTTTTGGTAGTTTGGTGGTGATTTTCCGATGGTAAATGGTGGTTTTTGACTGGTGGTTATTTTTACAAAGAGATGAGTGTAATTTTAAAAAGAGAAATGTGAGAGTGATGAGTGACTTTGGAGATAGAAATTGTATAAATGTGTGGTGAGTGAATAAATGTGTTAGGTAGTGTTAAAAAAAGAGTAAATGTGTTAGGTGGGTGGGTTCATGCCTTATTAATTTAAGAGGGTATTTGGTTGGAGGTTTTAAGGCCGAAAGTAATTAGATTTTTTGGTGATCAAGTCTTTGCTCATGTGGTACTTCTATTGACTTAGGAGGTTGGCAACCCATCTCTCACCCAAAATCACATCACCCACTCCCAACTAATCCCCTTATGTCACATCATTTACTTACTTTTTCCATCACTCACTTCAATTTTGTTGGCATCACCTCTTCCCGTGCATGATCCAATCACTCAAAACCAATCCCCTCTTAAACGGTCAAAAATTAAATGCTAACTTTCGAATACTTTCCTTCTTCCCGTGCATGAATCTTTCACTCAAATCTCATCCCGTGTGGCATCACCAGGGCAATGGCGGCGATGTTACCGTGCATGATGCTTCACGTCCCGTGCCTTCATCCATACGTTGCCAACCCCCTTAGTCCTATTATTACTTCAATATTATTGATTGAGTAAAGCCTTCCTTTTACACAAGGTTGACATGACTACTTCAACATTGTGTGAATTTTACATGGGAAATTAAACAAACGATTAAAATTTAATTTTTAAAAAGTTATTTTGAAAACTGAACATTACTCAAGTTTAAGCAAAAACATTTTTACTTTATATGTAACATTAATTATGTAGCAAATCAAGGTATGTTACGGAACGCGCGAGTAAAGAAATTCGAAGTAATCCGAAAAATAAAGTTTATCATATCAAAATAAACTTATATAAGTACACACGTCTCAAAATTATCCGAAAATTAAAAGCTTATAAAATCTAAGTCAAAAAACAAATAAGCTCACTTGCCACTAGGGGTGAGCAAACAGACCGGATGGACCGGACCGACCGACAAAACCGATCGGACTGGATCGGACCGGACCGACCATATTCGGTCCGGTCTCGGTCTAGGGGTTTTCATAATTTTGGTCTCGGTCCGGCTTAAAAACCGGACATTTAGCCTATTTGGACCGAGACCGGACCGACCACATTCGATCCGGTCTCAGTCTAGGTTTTTGCCGGGTTCGGTCTAAGTCCGGTCCGGTTTTTCTTAGTGCGGTCCGGTTTTCACCCGATGAGCAGCCTTACTTGCCACGTATAAGCTTAAACAAACACCTTTAACGCGAAAAAAAAAAAAAAAAAAAAAAAAAAAAAAAAAAAAAAAAAAAAACTGAGTCTTTTTTATTACTAGTACATGACACAAGCAAGTCCAAATTTAAAAGCCCAATTAACACATTCAATCAAAAGCCCATTATTCTCCCCCAACCATACGACGCCGTTTGCTTCTGCAACTAGTGTTCATCATCTTCTTTCTTACAAACCATTAAAACCCAAAACCAAATAATGGCTGAAAAACCTGAAGCAGTGAAAGCCTGATTTTGAGAAATGCAAACCATGGTTGATCCAAAACGCTCCCAATCTTTACCCACACCTTCTTAATGGTAACAAGATTTTTCATAAGCTGGCTTATGGCTAATTTGGTTTTGGGCTTATGTTTCATAAGCTCACTTTTTGTGGCTTATTTTGAAACTTTTTGGCTTATATAAGCTTATTATGTCATCATAAGCTTAAACAAACATTAATATTTCAAAATAAGCCACAAAAAGTAAGCTTATGTAACATCAGCCCAAAACCAAATATGCCATAAGCCTGCTATATAAGCCGAAACAAACACCCCAATAGTTTGTGTTTACAGTTTTTTACTGTTTTTTGTTTGGTGGTTTTGACTCAAATTTGAAGGAAGTTAATGGCTTAAGAATTTACCCTTTTGGTTATTTTGTAAAAATTTACTTGTTTTTTGATTTTTGGTGTTTTTACTGTTATTTTTTAGACTCAAATTTGAAGGAACTTAATGATTAAAGATTTTACCCTTTTCGATTTTATGCTTAAATCTCTTTGCTTTTTGTGTTTTAGTTTAGTATTTGCTGTTAAGTTTTGATTCTTAGGGGGTGTTTGTTTATAAGCGTAGTTTTAGGCTTATGAGCTTATGTGATTTCGGCTTATGTTTTAAGTTTTGATTCTTAGGGGGTGTTTGTTTATAAGCGTAGTTTTAGGCTTATGAGCTTATGTGATTTCGGCTTATGTTTCGTAAGCCCATTTTTTCCAACTTATTTTTAGACTTGTTAGTTTAGTATGTCCATTTCAAAATTAAACAAGCACGACCTGAAGTTAGAGTTGAATTTGAAGGAAGTTGATGGATTTTACCCTTTTCGTTGATATGTTAAATCTGCTTGCTGTTTTGATTTTGGTTTAGTATTTTGTTATATAGTTTGTGTTTTTACTGTTTTTTACAGAAATTTCAAAATAAGCCAAAAAAATTGAGCTTATGAAATATAAGCCGAAAACAGATAAGCTCATAAGCCAAATTTGAAGGAAGTTAATGGTTTAAGATTTTACCCTTTTGGTTATAATGTATGAATCTGCTTGGTTTTTGTGTTTTGGTTTAGTATTTGTTATAAAAGTTTGTGTTTTTGTGTGTGGCGGGTTAGAGTCAAATTTCAAGGAAGTGAATGGTTTAAGATTCTACGGCCCTTTTGGTTATTTTGTGTATATCTGTTTGATATTTGTGTTTTTATTGTTTTTGTGTGATTTTTTGGGAGGCAGATTTGAAGGAAGTTGATGGAGTTTCGGATCAGTTGCGCGCTTCTGGGATAACAGATGCTACTGGACCTTCTGGTAAGTTTTGGGTCATTGGTTTTGTTAACTGGTGTTGTTTTGATATGTATTTGTGGTAGTGTGTTTTGGTAGGAATTGTGATTAGGGGTTTACGAGATTGGCAAATTGGGTGCGATTTGTATTATGGGGGAAATGTTATTTAGTTTAGGATTGTATGTTTAGAGGGTGTCTGAGATTGGTTATAAGTGCTTATGTGCTTATGTATTAAGCTGTTTTGAGTGTTTGGGTATAGCTGCTTATTTTAGTTTGGTAATACTTGCTGTAGTTTTAGAGCAGATAAACAGTTTAAAATAAGCAATCCCAAACACCTCTGTATTATTACTGATAAGTACTTTTAAGGTCTAGGATGATAACAAGCATGTTATGCTTATTGGTTAAATGCTTAATTAAGCTGTTTCGCTCACGCACTTACTACCTCTATAATCAAAATTCTCCAAAACCCCAGGAAAAACTGGTTATCCGCTTCTTTTCGATTTGATAGAACCTAAGAAAATCCAGAAATTGTATCCTGCAGTGTTGGTGGTTTTAGTACATCAAAATGGACCATAAGTGTTCATATTTATTAGATGTTTGGCGGCGAGCGCCAAGGAGCGTTTTGAAACAACTAGCATGTAACTAACGTTTAGCATTTTTTACACAATGGTTGACTGGTAACTAACAACTAGCATTCTTAAGTTTTCTAAACGCTCCATATCAAAATGCTACTTGAAATAACATTTACTAGAAACTAGCGTTTACACTTAATATATAATTACAAACATACATCTATGTTACCAAACGCTTTATCAGAACAAACAGCTATTGCTTCTTGTTACAGCTTACCACCACTGTTTGTCGCTATTGCTAACTGCTACTGTTAGTTTCGCCAAACATACATAGTGTTTAAAGATAGAATAAGATACAGTTTAATGGAGTATTTTTGAAATTAATCTTTTGTAAACCATTTAGTGTGTGTTTTTATTTAGTGCAAGTGAGCTTAAAATGGTGTAAATCTTCTTCATTAAATGTATAGATCTTCTTATTGCTCAAGAAGTGGTACTTGTTGGGTAGCAAAGTTGAAGGTTGTGTGCGAGAAGCGAACATTTATATTATTGGAAATGTGTTACACGTGTTATCAACTTAACCGCATTTGAACGATACATGAGCTATTTTGTAACAATAGCACTTCAGCTCTAACGAGATGCTTCTACTTTGGTACTTGATACGCTTTATATCTTCCTTAAACAGTTTACATTAAATGGTACTTGATAATTCGTGATGCCAAATAATCGAGTAAAAATGAAAACAAAACGAATATATGTTATCATTTGGTGCAAGTGAACTTAAAATGATATGTGGGAGATGTGTTTTTCTTACTTAGTATCGCAAAAAAACATTATTTAACACATTCTTCAGTGAAACTGGTGCAGGGAAGCACGTCCCTCGCGCTGTCTTTGTTGATCTTGAGCCGACTGTCATCGATGAAGTCTTTTTCACCCTGAACAACTGATCAGTGGCAAAGAAGATGCTGCCAACAACTTTGGCCGTGGTCACTTCACAAGTACGAATGATCGCCCAAAGATATTCATTTTAGAATGACTACTGATATTTTAATTTTTATACTTGTGTTACAGTCGGGAAAGAGATTGTTGACCTTTGCTTGGACCGTATCAGAAAGCTTGCTGACAACCGCACTGGTCTGATCAACATCTGTCGTTGAGCTACAACAGTGTCTATCCAGCCACTCACTCCCTACTGGACAATGAAGCTATCTAGCTATGACATCTGCAGACATTCTCTTGACATCGAGCGTCCCACCTATACCAACCTTAATAGCGTTGTTTCTCAGGTCATCGATTTCATCATTGATCGCGTCTTTGAGGTTTGATGGAGCTTTGAACGTTGATGTGACTGAATTCCAGAGCAACTTGGGTCCATACACCAGGATCCATTTCATGCTTTCGTCATACGCTCCTGCATATCATCTCAGCCGATAAGGCTTATCATGAGCAGCTCTCTGTTGCCGAGATCACCAACATGGAAAGTGATCCTCATCATGTAAAGTACATGGCTTGCTGTCTCATGTACCGTGGTGATGTTGTCCCCAAGGATGTGAATGCTGCAGTTGCAACAATAAAGACCAAGAGAACCATCCAGTTTGTGGACTGGTGCCCAACTGGGTTCAAGTGCGGTATCAACTACCGGCCACCAACCGTTGTGCCTGGAGGTGGTCTAGCTAAGGTGCAAAGAGCGGTTTGCATAATTTCTATCTCAATCAGTGTTGTAGAGGTGTTCTCTCGCATTGACCACAAGTTTGACCTCATGTATGCTAAGCGTGCGTTTGTTCACCGGTACGTTGGTGAGGGAATGGAAGAAGGAGAGTTCTCCGAGGCTCGGGAGGATCTTGCTGCTCTTGAGAAGGATAATGAGGAGGTTGGTGCTGAGGATGCCTAGGATGAAAGCGATGAAGATGAGTACTAGACTTCTGTTTCTATTTCAGTTGGTTTGTGTGGTTGTTTGACGACTTTGTTTGTGGATGTTATCGATGTTTGTTTTGTTTCGATCTCATGTAATTGTGGCTGTGTGACAAGTTACTATCTTCATAATCCTGCAAGTTGGTTTCGAAATGCTTGTTTCAGACATTTTTTTAAACTCATTTTTTACAAATTGATAATTAGTGCATATGCATTTTATTTCACCGACTCATTGCGGCGAAATTGGTTATAGACCCGGATTGATCCGTCTAGAGCATATAGTGACTTGTTGGATGTTTATTGCGGTTTATAGGTGGGATTCTGGAGTTATAATTCTTGCATATTTTTGGATTCTAAAGGCGTTCTTTTACATAGCATGTTTCTTTTCAAAATGGATTTTTAATCACAGTTTAGCTAAGAAATGGTGCAACCTGTGTCTCAGGTCTTAGATTCTTAGCATTTGCAATGGTGATATTTGTGTACTTGAAGTAACTACACTGTTTGTGAATGATTTCTGGTGTAAAATGGTACGTATATGCCTAGCTCGATAACCAATCGGTGGCTATGTTTCAGCATTAATAAGAAGTTAAAGCAGCCCATTTGGTGTTCGTTATAGTAAGCATATGACAGAACATAGTTTAAGAACAAACAAACTATAACCCGCAGTTAAATCGTACTCTATTTTCTGACTGAAGCCGGTCATGATTTCTTTTGAGCTTTTATAAGCCCAGCACCATGCACAACTTAACATGTAATCTGTGTCACATATATAGATGAACTTATTAGCCTATGGCTTATATCTACTGTCACAACTGCTTTCAAGCTAGCCTTTTTATAATCTTATAAGCAAGGAAATGACCAGGTGTTGAAACAACGATTATGAGTTTGGTTTATGAGTTATGAATGGGTTGTTTCAGGCTATGTGCTATCTCTAACGGGTCGGGACTGTTAAAAAGGAAACAGCTTCTGTGGGTCACACTTGTCAAATGGATTGGGATTTGTTCCAAGTATATTCCAATGCAGAACACTTCATAAATTATTTTGTTCAAAAATTCGATGATTATTGAAATTTATACATTTTCCCAGACCTCATTGACATATATCAAACGTTGCATTTTTTTTATCCGAAGCTCTTTTGACCCTTTTCTTAACTAGCCAGAACCAAAATTATTGGGCCGTAATTCTTTTATCACTGTGCCTGTCGAAAAATTTGATGTGAACATTTTTGAGCGGTTATCTTACAAATATGTAATTTCGTTAATCTCAGTCATTGTATCCATGAAAGACACTTAAAATGAACCTATTATTCATGCTCACTATTATCAACTTGTTCCATTTTATTGCAGGTTGTTTGTACACTTGGAAGCGTACTCTTTGTGAGCATCTTGCTTGTTCGCGGGGTATGGACTGAAATATCATATTTTCAAAAGGGTCGGTACACTAGGACAGATGATTTTGATGACGAGAGTCAGGCATGGACCAGAACCCAGCCTGTATCTTGATTCATACATCACAGTGTAGCTGCAATTCAACAATCTGGGATACGCTAACTTTCGTAGCAATTTTTCTGAAAAAGAATAAGTTAGCGTCATCCTGGTTCCTGATGGTGATGAAATATGAAATAAGAAGAGACATCTTCTTCCGTGAAGAAATTTGAAAGACCATATTAACTCATTGTTTTTTTTTGGTCTAATGATTTCCTTGATGATCTCATTTTTCGTTATATCGACAAACCACAAAGTCCACTTACTTAATTAACTCTAAATCAAATTTACAAACTCATGTTTGCCTTTGCTTCAAGTCTCTAATTCCTACAACCAAACTTATGCACACATATATATATATATATATATATATATATACACACACACACACACACATAGTACAAGTCTAACAGTGTCATACTGACATACAATATTAATTTAAGGTTTTGGTTATATAATGGAAATTAAGGTTATGGCGTGAAACGTACACATGCATGATTCTTTTATCTTCAAATTGAAGCATAGTATTGGTATAACGTACTTCATCGAAGCGTAGTATTGGTATAACGAAGTTTTAATCTTCATAGTAAACAACAATAAACACACACAAAAAGAAAAAAAAACAAAAAACAAACAAGCGACTTTATGGCGTGAAACATACACATGCATGATTCTTTTATCTTCGAAGCATAGTATTGGTATAACGTACTTCATCGTCTTTGCCTGACCTGAACACCTCCATTAAAAAAGGATACCTACAAATATTAGTTAATGTTAACAACATATTGATTTCTGCATAATCTCCTGAAGATCTACCTACGGCCACTTAAAGAACATCTATGATAATTTACAAGAAATATCAAAAACTATGACTTGTAAGAATTGAACAATAGGTTTTCACTTACTGTAACTCATGCTTTAATATGGATTTACAAGACTTTAAATGCATGTTCTCATTCTGAAATTAAGGGAATTGAAATCTGGTATTTTTATACTCGTATTCATGAATGTACGTACCTCGCTAGAAAAACTTCCTCCTTAGGCGAGCAAGGTTCAACAATATTGATAACGTTAGCCAACCATAAACATTCTCAAAGAACCCAAAGTAAGCCAACCTCCAACTCCTGATGAAGTGCAAACTAGCAAGAAGTCCCATGAATCCAACAACAAAGCCTGGCCCCATGCTAACATAAGAAAACAAGGCTTCATCATTATCTTCTAGACCTTCATCTTTACCGTCATTACTGTATGAAGAATTGGATGGTTTGCATCTCGATAGTGGCGGCCCACACAATCCGTTGTTCCCTTGATAAATGGACGGGTCGTCTAAAGTCCGGAGCTGATTTCCAACCGGAATAGGACCAAATAATTTATTGAATGACAGGTTGAGGTAGCTTATAAAGTGCAAGGTAGCCAAACTTTGGGGAATTCGACCAGACAACATGTTCATTGACAAATCCAAAGATTCCACTTGCTGTAGGTTTCCAATCTTTATTGGTATATTTCCTTTAAGCAGGTTTCTTGAAAGATTCAAATTCTTCAAACTCACAAGATTCATCAAAGAATCTGGAATTTCTCCAACAATACTGTTGTTCGATAGGTCTAAGGATATGAGAAAATCTATTGTCTTTGTGAAGAGCAAATGATTTCCTTTCAGTTCCATTAAAAGTAGTGGAAGAGGTAAACACGAGGTTTGAGAATACTCTCTACGGTTATTTCATTGGCCAACGCCTTGCTTTTCCTGTTGTTGATTACTATGTACGCAATGCATGGGCTAAGTTTGGTGTGCAAAAGGTTATGATGAATGCAAAGGGATTCTTCTTCTTTAAGTTCAATTCGAAGAAAGGTGTTGATGATGTGCTTGAAAACGGTCCTTGTTAGATTAGAAATGTTCCTATTATTCTTAAACCATGGACTTTGAACACTAATCTACTTAAAGAGAATTTGACTAACATCCTGGTGTGGGTTAAATTCCATGATGTTCCCCTTGCAATGTTTTCTGACGATGGCCTCAGTCTTCTTGCCACACTGATTGGCACGCCCAAAAGGTTAGATGCTTTTACAAGCCAAATGTGTAAGGAATCGTGGGGCCGTAGTAGTTTTGCAAGATGCATGATAGAAGTGAGATCGGATGAGGTGCTTCGGGACAGCCTCACTGTTGAGATACCATTACTTGATGGTACGGGTTCGACTATTGAGAAGATACGGGTTGAATACGAGTGGCAACCACCCCGTTGTGACAAGTGTAAGATATTTGGTCATACTCTGGCTGATTGTCCTGTTAGATTATGGACATTATTTTAGTAGTCGTATGTTAGGATCGAACTCGAGATCACGGGATTGCACACTTTACGTATGAGAGTTAAAGTTTAATAATTAAATGTAAAAGTTTATATTTAATTATTTATTACACAAATATATAATGATTATTTAGTATTTAAGATAAATGACAAATGATCATTAGACGAATAAAAAGAAAGTAATGTGTATGATTTATTGGTAGGTCAAGAAAGTTCTAGAAGGAGTTCCACCTCCTTTGTAACTTGAGCTCCAAGTAAACTATTGTCACACCCCGCCACGGCGGAAACGCGCGGGTGTAACTTCATGGATATCATCACAACACCTGGTGTCAACATAGAGAACAACTATATGCACAAAAATAGAGCAATGTACCAACACGCAGTGTTGTAACGATACCTAAAGATAAAGATAATAAAATCCAAAACATAAATCCAATCATAGATGATAAACCACTTCCAATGCAACTAAGGTCTCGTCTATCCACTTCCTTCTATCTTATCCTTAGAAAGCTCACCTGAAAATGATGCTTAAAATGTCAACATTACGTTGGTGAGATTCATAGGTTTAAGAATCAACACACAAGGCAACCGAATTTACTGTGATTACAAAATATAGCTGGACAAATAAATATAGCTATCATAAAGCCACATGCATTTGCAAGTTAATATCCACACACAAAGGCAACAACACTCATAAGGCAACCATTAGGACGGCTCGTGTCCTCCGATCCCATAATCATCAATTAGGTCGCTTGCGCGAGCAACAGGATAAGCATCCTCCTAATTGGATCCCAAAACACATCATCAATTAGGTCGCTATCCTAATTGGATCCCAAAACATATCATCAATTAGGTCGCTATCCTAATTGGATCCCAAAAATATATTATCAATTAGGTCGCTAACCTAATTGGATCCCAAAAATATCCACACAAGCAAATAATCACACATAGCATACATACGATAACATTATAAGTCCAAGCTCTTTAATACCACACACATAATCACAGTAAACCAAAACATTTAAGACAAGCATCATTCCCATCCCAAGTTTAAAACAAAGTAAAAATATGGGACTATGAACTCACCTCAAACCTTGCAGCTTCCACAACACAAATCACAAATCTAAACAACACAAATAAGTCCATGTTACACAAGGCCCAGCTAAAAGCTACAACCCATGTAATACTCATATGATGGATGTCTAAGACTCATATGACCCACCATGGATCTCCTAGACACCACACTAACCACTACCATAACTTATTACTCACTAAATCCCTTGCACTCTAAAACTCAGAAAACGCATAATTTTTGAGTACATTCACTCACATGAAATCACGACAAATAAAGCTCAACAACTCACACCAAAAATTTAACATGGTCTCTCATAAGCATAGAAGCTAATCCCAGAATACCATGGACCAATGTAACACCCCCAAAAATACCGCAGCGGAAGACTGTGTCATTGGGATGCTACTTCAGGGCACAAAGTACAAGGTATAGAAAACGAACTCTACATGAGACGTTTTAAAAAGTTACCATTCGAATAGATAAAAATCATAGTTTACAAACCAAAAGATCCCAAATTAATAGTACATAAGTTTTTGAAAAGTATCGAATGGTAAAAGATAAAAGCGAAAGTCTTCAAAATGCATGCCCTAAGACTCTCCGCTCCACATACCTGCTATCGCCCTTCTAACCTGAGATAAACATGCTTAAAAGTGTCAACACTAAGGTTGGTGAGTTCATAGAGTTGTTTAAGGAATAAAGTCTAAAGAAGAAAAGTCACACAGCAAAGGCATCGTAAATCCACTCAGTTACAAGTCCCGCCATAAGAGACTTGTAACCTGTGTGTTCACAACCCTCTGCTACAAATATATAGTATGAGTAGAGTGTGTATAAGTTTATCACAACAATTAAACAATTAGTCGTGAGTCTACACTTCATCTCCGAAGACCTCACGTTTGTATGTATGTCTCAATGGTTGTGTCCAGCAACTTAATCTGGGGCCATTGGAAGTATGTATGTATGTCTCAATGGTTGTGTCCAGCAACTTAATCTGGGGCCATTGGAAGTCTCAAGAATACACCATCACAGTTTAGTATAACATAGTTAAGTACAGCACAATCACGTATGTATGTCATCAAGTATAAGACAATCAAGTATAAAGAAGTCAAGTATAAATGTTTTAAATATTTGTACAAGTAAAAACAAGTAGTTGAGCATGTATCTCCCCCAAAGAGTTAAAACAAGTGTAAAGAGTAAAAGTGGGGCTATGACTCACCTGGAGTGAAGATACAAATATGCGTAATGATAAGGACAACAGGGAGCGAACACTATCCGCAACCTAAAATGAATGATAGTGATCTAATTTAGATCAAGTCGTGATGTAATGAATGCACATGCACATGATACCAATACCACTCGTAATTTGGAAATACTAGTTATCGTCATAGTAAAATAGTTTCCATACTTAGGAAAAATAAGTCCATATATAGAAGTATATACTTGTCATATTAACTCGTACGAAAAAGTTAGCGTTAAATTCCTTGTATTGAAAACCTTGAAATACGTCGTTAAGTCGTGTAAGTATTCCCTTGGGTCATACGTATTCATTTGTTAAGAAAATAGTCCTTAGTAATATTTTCTAGAAAATATACCGTTTAGTACGTAAGTTATTATTTTTATTTGTGTCCATATATATATATATATATAGTTTTTGACGACGTTAAAATGGGTATAACTTGGTCGTTTTAGGCTCGTTTTCCTTGTTCTTTATGTCCACGGATTCGTCTTTGAGTATACTAGTATATTTTTGATAACTCGGCTCCTCTAGGTTACGTTTAATACCTCTTTTTACCCATTGTAATCTGCCAAACAGCAAGCAGTTTTCTAAGAAATAGTTTTCGTCGTTAAATTTGCAAAAATCATATCTCCTTCGTTATAAACTCGTTTTAATCCGTTCTTTCGCCTAAAGTTTCGTTTTTGAAAGTATTTTCTAAATCTTTGGTCAAAACTTGGCCACCATTTACTGATTTTCCCACGAAATGAAAATAGGGACAGTAGGTAATCTTATTGTTTCAAAAACCATTTTCAAGTCTCCAAACTAGTTCCATCATCCATCAAACCACTTTCAAACATCACAAAACTAATCTAATCCTACCATACACCTTCTTAGGGTGTCATGGGTTCCTAATCACCAAAACCAAGTAGATCTAACAAGGATCTAACCAAAAATCACTCTAGGGCTTGTATGATCAAAAGTTTACAAAAATAAAGTGGTATAAGCTAATGCATGTATGAGATCTTGCAAGAAACATGTATAATCATAGTAATAACTTTGTAAAAATTATGAAAATGAGTTTGTTTACTTACTTGATGGTTTAGAGAGTTTAGATGATAAAAACCTACTAATCCTTGAGTTTTTATTTCAAAACTCTAACAAGGATGATTATATTAACTAGTTTATGACAAGATCTTGTAAAAATTATCCTCCTTGCTCCTTGATCACCCTAATTCGAACCAACCTCAAGAGAAAAGAGAGAAAAAGTTTGCTTGTGTTTAGTAAAAATGATTTTTAGTAATAAAAATGGATGAAAAGTTTCTTATATAGTTGGGGACAAAAGTTTGGTGAGTAATTAAGAGGGTTGGTGTAGTTTTAATGTTTGAAGACTTTTTGGGGGGGGGGTTGGCCGGTTCTAAAGGAGGAAAGGGGGGAAAATGTTTGGTGATTTATTTTAGAAAGTTAGTGGTTTTAGTGTAGTATTATTAGTTTTAAGTTTAGTCGGGTACCGGGTTAACTAAAAATACATTTTATTGAAGTTATTCGGGTCATAATAAAGTTATAAAAATTGTAAAAATATGTCGGGTACAAGTACGGAGAGTTAGGGTGATTATTGTTTAATTTTGGTGAAAACCGTCGCTATTAAGTTAAACGTACGATACGTAATAGTTAAATTTCCAAAATACCGGGTAAATTAATATTATAGTTTTTATATTATAGAAATGAGTATAAAAATGTATTGGGATCATAGTCGGGAGTGTCAGACATGTTAGACACATTTATAGTTCGCGTATTAGCGTTTATTCAAAATAAACATACGTAAATCGTTAATTGTACCAAAAGTATAAATTTAGTTATCCTACGAGTGGAATAGTATGCAAGTGCCCTAATGGTGATATGCAGACTATTTCTAGTCCGTATGAAATGTCCCTGATAATAATGCATGAATTCGCTCCTAAACCAATACGGTTACGCGAATTTAAACACTCGTAAACTAAATTTACGATGACATGAGTAATGCACGTGAATAGTGGTTTTCTCTCGGAAATGAATAGTGTCAAGTGAATAGTAAAATTTTAAAATGTTTCTCGGAATGTCAAAATGACCTCAAAAATGGTGAATAGTAAAACGATGAATAGTGGTCGATGAATAGTAACTTGTGAATAGTAAATTGTCGAGGTTTGGAAAAATGACCTAAAATTACGGGTTGTGACAGTCTCTACCCCTTAAGGGAACTTCGTCCCGAAGTTCAGCTCATTCATTCCACATATGTTCCTAGTGTTCAGTTCATTCCTTCCCAAACTCGTTAGAGTTGCTTACACCAATCAAATCATCTACTATCAATATAACTAGGTTAATGATGCTAGGTCTCAGATTAGTCGGGGTTGGGTATAAGTTCTATACCAAGACTTAAGTGCTACGAAAATAATATAGTTGTTCAAGAGAATGTACCCGTGATGCTATCTTGGACATGTTGGGTGATAGGATTTCCTAGGAAGTAAGCTCTGCCACGCGCGGGTGGAATCTCAACGGCCTCATCTTGTGGCCCTTCAATTGCTGCTGCTAATTTTGGACGATTGCCTCCTTGGTTAAGATTCCTTTTCAACTTAGGACAGGTGTTCCGAAAGTGATCTGGGCTGTTACACTCATAGCATGTCTTTTGATTGTTCGTCATATTACCCACATTCACTGGTTCTCTACACTGGTTTGCATAATGACCAGACTGTCTGCAATTAGCACACATACGGCAGGGCACAGTCTTTTGATGATGAAAATTACACTTCGTACACTTAGGTTGCGAGCCTAAATACTCTCTCTGACCAGAACTAGTCGCCGCAAAGGTCCTTGCCCTTTTGTTGTCAGCTATCGCGCCTATATGCTTGTTTGTCTCGCTTGTTCCCTTCCTTTTATCACTGTTCTTCAAGCTTCCATTTCTAACCATCTCATTTGTCAGAGTCCCTGCTCTCAATATTGCACTCTGAATTGTAGAAGGCTCAGTTGCTTTCACAGTCCCACGAATTTCTTGGACAAGACCATATATGTACCTCTCGATCCTCTTGGACTCAGGGGTAACTAGGTGTGGAACTAGTCTGGCTAACTCATGGAATCGATCTGTATAGGCTGCATGTCCAGCCCCTATCATAGAGTGATGATAAAGTTCATCCTCCAGCTTCTGCATTTCATTGTCCGGGCAGTATTCCTCCTTCAGTAATGCCTTAAAATCATCCCATGTCATACCTACAGCTGCCTCTCTACCCCTAGCTTGAACCTGCGTATTCCACCATGTCAATGCCTTTCCTGATAGCAAGCATACGGAGTACTTCACCATTTGATGTGGTGCACAGTCACTAATGTCAATCACCGACTCCATCTTTTCAACCCATCGAGTATACCCTAACGCGCCTCCTATACCATCGAACTCAATTGGCTTACATGATGTAAATTCCTTATACGTACATCCAGTCCTAATGTTGTTGTTGCCATTACCATTCTGGCCTATACCATTGGTGTTGTTAATTCCGCTTTCGTGATTTGCCAAGTTATTCATATGATCACCAACTTGAGTGACAATAGTGGGGAGAAAGTTT
Source organism: Artemisia argyi (assembly GCA_030686995.1). Lineage (NCBI taxonomy): Eukaryota > Viridiplantae > Streptophyta > Magnoliopsida > Asterales > Asteraceae > Artemisia > Artemisia argyi. The sequence goes on from JARVZY010012443.1 coordinate 75,750, forward strand.
TCAAGTTGTCGAGCGATGATGGCTTCAAAATCAGTATTTCCACCGTCGTTGTTATCATTGTTTTCAACGCCGTGACCACCTCCTCTACCTCCACGTCTACCAGTTCTTCCACCATCGTTACTTGGGTTACTAGTGTCATGAGCAGCTCCTCTACCTCCTCTACCTCCACGTCCACCAGTCCTTCCACCCCTTGGTGTTGCGCCTCCTCGACCAGAGCTACGAGTCACTCTCCTTGGTGCCATGATTTCCTGAGAGGAAGGACATTTAGTGAACGTCAGAGTTGAGGGAAAACCGTTGATTAACCAAAGTCTATACTTAACATCCTCATATATAATACCGTGCCACCAATTGTCTCCTAAGTCGTGCCAACACCGATCTACATATGCATAGTCATATGTCCACGTGTGTCGTGAAGCACTTATAATTATGTTGGCCACCACAATTATAAATGTTTCCTTTCACAGGTGTACATATCACCAGGCACACATATCTCAGTGGTAGACGTTGCTTAAATGGGTATCTAGGGAATGTCACGCTCAGTACGAAGGAACAAAGGATTCTCCCTTAAGTGCTAAAGTCACTGGGTAGCCTAGTTTCTAACGGCTTCTAAAGAGTAACCTCAAGAGAACTCCCATCCTCGGGCAAATCATCAAATCTCTACAGCTAAGTAATAACCTTCATTTAACTTAGTCTCATGTCTCATCAAACAAGAACTGTCACAAGATTAAGTTAAATGATCAGTTATTACCGAGCTCCATATTTCTGATAACTTGCCTAGATTTTGGGACTTCCCCATCGGTACCACAAAATATCTAATAGCGTAGGTCTAAGAAAGTTATCAGCAAGCGTACGTGTATGAAAAATGCAGGGCGATAGGGAGGAGAGTCTAAATGTATGTAGTTATAGTCTAGACTCTAAAAACAACCTAGTTCTCTATAACCAAGGCTCTGGTACCAATCTGTAACACCCCCAAAAATACCGCAGCGGAAGACTGTGTCATTGGGATGCTACTTCAGGGCACAAAGTACAAGGTATAGAAAACGAACTCTACATGAGACGTTTTAAAAAGTTACCATTCGAATAGATAAAAATCATAGTTTACAAACCAAAAGATCCCAAATTAATAGTACATAAGTTTTTGAAAAGTATCGAATGGTAAAAGATAAAAGCGAAAGTCTTCAAAATGCATGCCCTAAGACTCTCCGCTCCACATACCTGCTATCGCCCTTCTAACCTGAGATAAACATGCTTAAAAGTGTCAACACTAAGGTTGGTGAGTTCATAGAGTTGTTTAAGGAATAAAGTCTAAAGAAGAAAAGTCACACAGCAAAGGCATCGTAAATCCACTCAGTTACAAGTCCCGCCATAAGAGACTTGTAACCTGTGTGTTCACAACCCTCTGCTACAAATATATAGTATGAGTAGAGTGTGTATAAGTTTATCACAACAATTAAACAATTAGTCGTGAGTCTACACTTCATCTCCGAAGACCTCACGTTTGTATGTATGTCTCAATGGTTGTGTCCAGCAACTTAATCTGGGGCCATTGGAAGTATGTATGTATGTCTCAATGGTTGTGTCCAGCAACTTAATCTGGGGCCATTGGAAGTCTCAAGAATACACCATCACAGTTTAGTATAACATAGTTAAGTACAGCACAATCACGTATGTATGTCATCAAGTATAAGACAATCAAGTATAAAGAAGTCAAGTATAAATGTTTTAAATATTTGTACAAGTAAAAACAAGTAGTTGAGCATGTATCTCCCCCAAAGAGTTAAAACAAGTGTAAAGAGTAAAAGTGGGGCTATGACTCACCTAGAGTGAAGATACAAATATGCGTAATGATAAGGACAACAGGGAGCGAACACTATCCGCAACCTAAAATGAATGATAGTGATCTAATTTAGATCAAGTCGTGATGTAATGAATGCACATGCACATGATACCAATACCACTCGTAATTTGGAAATACTAGTTATCGTCATAGTAAAATAGTTTCCATACTTAGGAAAAATAAGTCCATATATAGAAGTATATACTTGTCATATTAACTCGTACGAAAAAGTTAGCGTTAAATTCCTTGTATTGAAAACCTTGAAATACGTCGTTAAGTCGTGTAAGTATTCCCTTGGGTCATACGTATTCATTTGTTAAGAAAATAGTCCTTAGTAATATTTTCTAGAAAATATACCGTTTAGTACGTAAGTTATTATTTTTATTTGTGTCCATATATATATATATATAGTTTTTGACGACGTTAAAATGGGTATAACTTGGTCGTTTTAGGCTCGTTTTCCTTGTTCTTTATGTCCACGGATTCGTCTTTGAGTATACTAGTATATTTTTGATAACTCGGCTCCTCTAGGTTACGTTTAATACCTCTTTTTACCCATTGTAATCTGCCAAACAGCAAGCAGTTTTCTAAGAAATAGTTTTCGTCGTTAAATTTGCAAAAATCATATCTCCTTCGTTATAAACTCGTTTTAATCCGTTCTTTCGCCTAAAGTTTCGTTTTTGAAAGTATTTTCTAAATCTTTGGTCAAAACTTGGCCACCATTTACTGATTTTCCCACGAAATGAAAATAGGGACAGTAGGTAATCTTATTGTTTCAAAAACCATTTTCAAGTCTCCAAACTAGTTCCATCATCCATCAAACCACTTTCAAACATCACAAAACTAATCTAATCCTACCATACACCTTCTTAGGGTGTCATGGGTTCCTAATCACCAAAACCAAGTAGATCTAACAAGGATCTAACCAAAAATCACTCTAGGGCTTGTATGATCAAAAGTTTACAAAAATAAAGTGGTATAAGCTAATGCATGTATGAGATCTTGCAAGAAACATGTATAATCATAGTAATAACTTTGTAAAAATTATGAAAATGAGTTTGTTTACTTACTTGATGGTTTAGAGAGTTTAGATGATAAAAACCTACTAATCCTTGAGTTTTTATTTCAAAACTCTAACAAGGATGATTATATTAACTAGTTTATGACAAGATCTTGTAAAAATTATCCTCCTTGCTCCTTGATCACCCTAATTCGAACCAACCTCAAGAGAAAAGAGAGAAAAAGTTTGCTTGTGTTTAGTAAAAATGATTTTTAGTAATAAAAATGGATGAAAAGTTTCTTATATAGTTGGGGACAAAAGTTTGGTGAGTAATTAAGAGGGTTGGTGTAGTTTTAATGTTTGAAGACTTTTTGGGGGGGGGTTGGCCGGTTCTAAAGGAGGAAAGGGGGGAAAATGTTTGGTGATTTATTTTAGAAAGTTAGTGGTTTTAGTGTAGTATTATTAGTTTTAAGTTTAGTCGGGTACCGGGTTAACTAAAAATACATTTTATTGAAGTTATTCAGGTCATAATAAAGTTATAAAAATTGTAAAAATATGTCGGGTACAAGTACGGAGAGTTAGGGTGATTATTGTTTAATTTTGGTGAAAACCGTCGCTATTAAGTTAAACGTACGATACGTAATAGTTAAATTTCCAAAATACCGGGTAAATTAATATTATAGTTTTTATATTATAGAAATGAGTATAAAAATGTATTGGGATCATAGTCGGGAGTGTCAGACATGTTAGACACATTTATAGTTCGCGTATTAGCGTTTATTCAAAATAAACATACGTAAATCGTTAATTGTACCAAAAGTATAAATTTAGTTATCCTACGAGTGGAATAGTATGCAAGTGCCCTAATGGTGATATGCAGACTATTTCTAGTCCGTATGAAATGTCCCTGATAATAATGCATGAATTCGCTCCTAAACCAATACGGTTACGCGAATTTAAACACTCGTAAACTAAATTTACGATGACATGAGTAATGCACGTGAATAGTGGTTTTCTCTCGGAAATGAATAGTGTCAAGTGAATAGTAAAATTTTAAAATGTTTCTCGGAATGTCAAAATGACCTCAAAAATGGTGAATAGTAAAACGATGAATAGTGGTCGATGAATAGTAACTTGTGAATAGTAAATTGTCGAGGTTTGGAAAAATGACCTAAAATTACGGGTTGTGACAACCAATAACACACACAAGTACTCATAGAAAATTCAAACTTGTCAACTACTCAAATTCGGATCTGAACGCACACAAAAAAGTTTTGATTTTTAATAATTACTTCCACAAGTTTTTATCGCAAATCCTCTTCGTGGTAGTCTAATATAACCTAAAACTTAACTATTCCAGAAGGCCAAGTCAAAATACCACTTTTACAACCACATGCCACCCTCAAACTTTTACCCAAAATCTGTCCCAGTTTGACAGCTTTGACACCTTAACAAAGAAAAATCAAAAGACCGACTTCCCGACCTCAAAATTGATCGTGGCTGGACTTTTTGGAAAGCTCTTTCATTATACTTCAATTTAGACTTAAAATTCGTGACTTAACTCATCACCATATGTTATATACCCTCACATCTTTACAGCCTTACAAATCTGTCCAAACCCTAACTCGATAACTAACATGTTTTACGCTCAATTCTCTTAACCAATCATCATACTATTATCATTAATTGATCCCAACATGTTTAATAACATTAATTTACAGAAGTTAACACAAACCCTAATCCATCATACTTTATATTACATGAATTAGATCAATAACTAATTAATAGAATGAAAACTAGTATCGAAAATATACCTTGATCTTGATTTTAGCTTCAATAATAAAAACCCTAAGTTTTTCTTCTTTCATTGCCTCCCATGAACGACCAAAACCAGAAAAAAAGGGTTTTGGGGTGTTTTGGTTTTGTATATATACTATCCTAATATAATTCTAGATAACCCTATTAGTTAGGAGTTGTAATTGGACTCAAATTTGGTTTCTTTTTTCCCCCAAAACCATATATTCGGCCGCCCCCCTTAATTATATTTATTTTTTATTTTTTTTATTAAATTTATTTATTACACTTAAAACCTCATACTTTTCATATTTTATGTATTCCCATATCGAAACCTAACGTCTTACGCGACAAACCTCAACTTTTACGACAACCGGAAAATATCATTTTCAAAAATAAAGTTTCCAAAAATAGAATTCCACACTCTCTTGAAACATAACTCATAAAAACAAATCCCACGTAACTTACTAACACTCAATTACTTGAACGAAGACTCGTTACGCAAAATCACAAAAAAACACCAAAACTACTCAAGTCATTTCTACACCACAAAGGTGATCAAAATGAATTTTCCCAAATTCCAAACTTTCCAAATCACCATAAAAACCATTTACGCAAAGGGATTTAGTGCTAAAACTCACCTATATCACACATATAACACTACAATCACCCATAACACATCAAAGAAACGTCAACCGAGTCAAGACTATCAGTCAAACCGACCTGCTAAAACCAGGGTTGCTACAACTATACTATATAAACAAGGTTAGGGATTCATTGTTTGTATCTCTTGTGCACACACACAAACCCTAAACTTGTTTTTCTCTCCTTCTTTTCTAGTAATCGATCAAACAAACACCCTTAAAGGGTTGATCGATTTTCTTTATTAACAAAAGGTTTTGGTTTAATTTTGTGTTCTAAAACTAGCATTACTTTAACTTGTTTTAGTACGTGTGTACAAGAACGTGATTCAAACACATTATTGTTTGATTCTTGGATTGAATTACAAAAGAGGTAAGGGGTAATTCTTATAATCCACATAAACCCTAATTAGGGTTCTTGATTTGAAGATTGCAATTGATTCTTGTTCGGGCTAGAATCACAAATGTATGTTTACTATTTAATATTGATTAATTAATTACATGTTATATGATCTTGTTATAATTGCTTCCGCTTTGCGCACTTGATGTACTTGGTTTATTTTATATGAATGTCATGATATTATAATTCCAACAGTGGTATCAGAGCCGTTATAATGTGTAATTAATTATCGAAACGCATAAAAATTGGATCTTGATTCGTTTAGTTACATGTTTTTAGGGTTTATTTGTTAGATTCCTAACCCTAAAATTTTTATGGGTCGATTGACCTTATTAGGGTTTTAGGGTTTATGGTTTCTAATTTTTTAATATGATTAGAAACCCTAGGATGTCATGTAATTGTTATGCGTTTTAGTAAACGATCTTGGTGCAATATGTTAATTGTTAAGCTAAATCCATGAAAAAGTGCATATTTGCATGGATTTTTATATTGTGTAATAATTTAAATGGTTTAAATTGTTTATATGAATTAATGGTTAAGTTATATCGAAACATGTAAATTTATTAATAGATGTCGAATTGGGAAATACTCCAATATTGAGTAATCAATTATGTGCTATGTGGTATTTATTTAATTTTGGCTTACGCAATCGATTTATCGATGTATGTGGCTCTTTTTCCTAGAAGAAGAAAGCCTTAATTGAATTAATATGTTGTATACCTAGATTTGATTATTAAATAGAACTATTGAATAAGATTTGCATGTGGCTACATGTTTTATACATATTTAATTGTTATGATTATGTATATTTGTTTATTTAGTTGTTTTATTTTTTATTGTACATTACTTATCTTGTTTATTAATTGTGTTAGACATGTTTATAAACGAAAAGGGTAATTTTGAATAGAAAAATAATACGGACTAAATAATGGCGAAATTGTTTTGGTTTTTAAGAGTTTAAATTTCAAAGAATTGGTTGATTGATATTTTTGTACGTAATGGTTAACTAGACCCGACCGAAGTTTACACACTATAAGATGGGTAAAAGGATGGCTTCGCATTAAATTGTGGCCTTAGAGAGACAACATTCTGTCTTAACGCTCGTTTGTGTGTAAATTAGACTTATCGAACAACCATTACATGTACACTGTCATCTTAAGGGTGAATTAACCACAATTCCACAATGATTATCCGAAACACTAAGCTTTCGTGCTTATGCAAAAGTACGATATAGTGGACGATAATTGATGGTAATTCTTTAATTGGAGAACCCGATACCTCAATCAAAACTTTGTTATTTTATTCTTAGCAAATTGGTAATAAAAATGTTTTGTAAAACTAATGTTATGAAGTTGTATGCATGCTTCTTCATACATTATTTTGATCATGTCAAAATTAATACCCTTATAAAATTAAGTCGAATGCCATCTAATTAAGAACACTTGAAGTTGTAATTTACGTCATGTGAGAACTTGGCGAGATTGCAATGGAGAGGTAAATTTCATAAATTCATTGCTAGCAGATCAACAGATGTGATGGATTTGTGAGTTTGCAGTTTTTAAGTTAGACGACTTAAATTGAGTAGGAAGTAAGATCTTGGACTCAAGGCATTAAGATGGGGATCAAACATGCTTACATTACAAAAGTTTTGTGATTGTAAATCCCATAAATCTAGGAATTGCAATATGATATTGGCAATTATTGTTCGACAATTACCTTGTTGAATACTACCATTACTAGCAGATCAACTGATGTAATGGTACTATGTCAATTTAGATCATAGCTTTAAGAAAATACTACGGTTTATATAAATATTTACCAATGGGTATATTATTTTCTTAAAGACCTAATTATTAAAAATACTGAAATTGAATTTTGTAATTCGTTTTAATGTATTAATGCAACGTTCAAACCGTAAACGCACTTTGGACTTTGGTAAATTGATCTAGTTCTGTTTTCAAACAAATGTTTGAATAAGAAATATTTACTTAAAAGACAAAAGAAGTCTCCTTTCTATGAAGGAAGAGTGAGACACAATCCTATTCCTTTTCATGAATGAGAAAGGATAATAGGAATATTAGATATGTCTAAATTCTAATATAACTCATAGCAAATTTTTAATAGTTAAGAAAATTGCGTACATTTTTCATAGGGATTTCATCATCCTCATTCGGTGATTAAATTCTTTGTAACAAATATGATATTTGGTTAACAGAAAATTATGTATGACATTTTATGAGTTATTATAATTAGAATCTAGACTAATTACCGCAAAATGTTTAAAGACAAACTAGTTGTTTTAACTATTTTAAAGGTGCTACATACATTGTAGGATGGTAGACCTATTAAGGAAGAAATTGCATGCCCAATTTTCAAGTTAATAGCATTTGGTGGATAGTCCATCATTTACGTAATAGAATACACTTTTAGTACATAAGTAATTGTTACATATGGACATTTAAAGGTGTAGGAAAGTTAAAGACACAATATTTGTTTTCACTGGATATGAAACATTTACAATGTTGTCAAATTCAGTGGGAATATTGTGTACTTATCACTGAATAAGGAATTATTGTAATGATATTTAATTCAGTGGGAGTTACAAGCTTTGACATCTTGGTAGCTAAAGATAATTATTTTCCAAGTGTAGACAATCATACTTTTAAGGATAGTCTTGTACATTTCCTTACTAGACATTGTTGTTTTACATATACTTGTTATGCTAAAATCTATGACACAATCATATTGAACACATAAACAAATGCATGGCATGTTGTTTATCAACTATATGAGGTTGTTCCATGCACAAGTGGGAGAAATGTTATTTTTAATGTGTGCAAGAAACAACTCATAAAGATATGATTTAATGGATTCTCTTGACTACAAGGTAAGAGAATAATGTTCTAATATTAATTCTAGAAATACTTGGTGTTACAATTTATGTTATGTGAGAGCTTAGCTAGATTGCAACAACAAGGTGAATTTCATATTTCATTACTAGCAGATCAACTAATGTAATTGAACTATGAGAATTTGCAGTTTCTAAATTAGAATAATGTTCTGATATGAGTTATACTAGGCTAATTCAAGAAACACTTGGTGTTATAATTTATGTTATGTGAGAGCTTAACTAGATTGCAACAACAAGGTAAATTTCATATTTTCATTACTAGCAGATCAACTGATGTAATTGAACTATGAGAATTTGCAGTTTCTAAATTAGATACCTATTAGAACATGTGTCAATATGATATCAAGACTACTTTAATTTATAGATTTATGAATTTATGGAATGACATAAATTAATTAAGTAATCTAATGCTACTTCAATCTGAATATTTATGTATTCTTGGAATGACATAAATAAATGAAGAAATAATGTTATTCACATTATTGTGAAGTAATAAATTAACTTGAAATTACTATTGAAACCAAAAGATGGTGTTCATAATTACTTTAGTTAAACATGTTTATGTTTCATTGTAAAGATATAAACATAAGTCTTTTAATTGTTACAAGACTTATAATAAAGTAAGACATTATCTTGTTGTATTTTTAATTAAGACATATACATGAAGTTATTAAATTGTTAAATGACTTATAACGTATAGTGGGATTATAACAGTTTATGTTTTCTTGTAAAGACATGAACATGAAGTGACTTTGTAAAAAGTACTTGTGTTATAAAGCATGTAATTGGCTTGAATATTATTATACCATTAAAATGAATTAGTTGGTAAATAGACAAGTCAAAAGGAATATGGTTATCTTTAATATTGTTAGATTGTCTTACAATATTAATACTAATGAAATATCAAATGTTTATGGTATGTTCAGTTAGGAAAATCAAACTCTTGTTATATTGTTTGATTAAAGATAACTATGACTTATTTTCTTCCAAAAGTTATCAAGGTTAGAATGTTGAGTATGGCTTGGACATATTTAATAAAACTCCAACATAGAAGATTAATAAGACATTATCATATGATGGAATGTGATGAATGTGATGAATCACATTAAGTCTTAAATTGAAGTTCTAAATTTATTTAACTGCTTATGAAGAGGTTATTAACAAAGTTAAGTCAGGAACTATCAATAAGTATTTGTAATAATATCCCAAAAGAGAACATTGTATTGTTTCTTTATTTGCTAAGTATTTAAAGATAGTCTTTAAATTACTAAAAGCAAGTGGGAGTTTTGATCTTTAAAAGATAAAATTATAATATACATAATCTTCTAAAATACATTAGTAAATATCATGATTAAGTTTGACATTTGAATGTTAAATCTCAACATGATAATAAAGGTTGACATTTAAATGTTAAATCTCAAGATGATGGAATTATCATTCATAGAATAGCAATATATCTCAGATATTTGATTAATATGCTGAGGACTATGATTTACAGGATTATTGTAAACCTGATAATCATTATGATACATTACCAAATATGAAATTGGGTAAAGTATACATGATATGAATGATTAAGATGTTGTCCATAAAGATAATCAATTTTAGAAACTTGGTTTATCTTAGTAGTTAGACTAGAAAATGAAGTTGAGTTTCTTCAAAGATTAGGTAACTCTTGTGGTTTAAATCTTTGTATAGAAATCATATGGACAATATTGTGCACATATTTAATGCATGTCTTATGACAAGATTATTAATCACACTTAAGCAATTAACTGTGATTGAATATTCTTTTCTAAACACATTAAATAAATAAAGATTATAATTGTCATATTTATGAAATTGACAATGGAATATCAAAAACTCTTTCTTGAGTGATTACTTGAGCGAGGACGATAAGCAATCAAAAGGAGTTTATGAATTCAAATAAATCTTTGGAAGTGTACAAAGTGCAATAATCCATGGATGGATAAATGCATGCATCTAGTAGATTACTCTTATGTTTAATTATTAAATTCATGTTTTGATTTATAATTGAAATAAGATAATTTCTAAGTATTCCTAAAAGCTGGTGGGAGTATTATGTTTAATTTCTTAAATCATATATGTTGTAGAACATATGAAAAGTAACATTCCATATAAGTAAATGTTAAGTCTTAGAATGGAATGAAACTTTACTTGTAAGATTTAGGAAATAAGACATATAACCTTGGAATGAATGTTTATTGTTGAAACATGTGCGGTAAATGAATCTAATAAAACATGATATATTATTTAGAAAGTCTAAATGGATATGAATGACATGAATAAAATCTAAGTATGACTCAAAGATCTTTCATGAACATCATGTTTTGTTTTATCATGCTTGATTACAAGATGATTTGGCAATATTAATATCTAATTAAAAAGTTATTAGATAACTTGTGTAACATTCTAAATGAATATGTTTGATTATAGAATCACATCCTAAATCTGGAACAGCTTCCAAATTCTATAGATGAACAATTTTCAATTGTTGTGAAAATTGTCATAGCCAACAAACTTGAAAGTTTGAAGGGCATCAAACATTACATAATAGATATTAAGGTTTACGGGAAGTTTTAATAACATATTGTTGTTGCATACAATGATGTTATTGAAATTGAGATGATACTCAATACTAGTTATGGTAAGAATTTCGTTCTTTGCTATATGTACTAGTTGTGCTTACTAAAAGCATAAGTTGCATTATACATTAAGAGAATAAGAATACTTTAAACTTTAAAATGTTTGGAAGTTTAATTATCATAAATTGGTGGTTAAGGATGTCTCACATTTTTATGAAATATGGCATTATCAAAATAGTTGACTATGCACATATAAGAATTTCAATAGTTGAATTCTTGAAATAAGTATTCTTAAAATTCTGATAGATCAAAGTTGGATGATTTATGTCTTGTCAACAAGTATGAATGTCATTGCTTGAGACATAATTCATCAACAAGAGTTATCATGCATTGATCTATTTAGTATTTGGATAAGGGATGTTAAACAATTATTATGATAAATTGAAATACATTGTATGTTTAATTTATAATATATTGTATCCTATATTTGTATGTTTAATCCATGAATAAATGTTATTCTAAATTGTCCGTTGTCAGTTAATAATATGAGAATATTATTAAATCAAGACAAATCTGAAGGTTGGTATAATATACTTAAAGTATATTGATGCGTAGACATGTCATTTCAAATGATATTCAATAATACCGAATATAGGACTTATCCCAACTACATGATGTTACTTTATGGATTTTGTTATTAAGTAAATCATGAGAAGTTATCCTCAGACTTGAGATGCAAGATAAGTGTCATGAATGTAGTACATTTTTGTGGAACAACTTAACGCTATACGTAACTGGTAGTCATAAGGGTTGTTTTCGAAAGTGTTACAAAGTTTGTGGGTTTTGCTTGTAGTCAAGATAGAATTTGTTCCTTCAAATTTATTTTTGGAGTTTAATACTGCTGGGCGGCTGGGCCCCTCGTAGGGTTGTCAAGATGTTTGCATGGCCGTGCCCAAGATCTTCCCTGAATATGTTCAGATGATTTGGAAATCTTGATCAATCACTAACAACGAGAAACAGAATGGTTGATTAAGGAATGACTTTAATCCATATCCTTATTAACATGGTATTAGAAACAAAAGGATAATAATAATGAGAAATCATTAAAAGGTTTTTCCAGGAGCCTTACTCGAGATTGTACTAGAGGCATCGAAGTGTTGCTAGACGTTAACCGATGTGATTACACTATTAAAATATGTCCAAGTGGGAGCTGTTAGATTATGGACATTATTTTAGTAGTCGTATGTTAGGATTGAACTCGAGATCACGGGATTGCACACTTTACGTATGAGAGTTAAAGTTTAATAATTAAATGTAAAAGTTTATATTTAATTATTTATTACACAAATATATAATGATTATTTAGTATTTAAGATAAATGACTAATGATCATTAGACGAATAAAAGGAAAGTAATGTGTATGATTTATTGGAAGGTCAAGAAAGTTCTAGAAGGAGTTCCACCTCCTTTGTAACTTGAGCTCCAAGTAAACTATACTATATAAACAAGGTTAGGGATTCATTGTTTGTATCTCTTGTGCACACATACAAACCCTAAACTTGTTTTTCTCTCCTTCTTTTCTAGTAATCGATCAAACAAACACCCTTAAAGGGTTGATCGATTTTCTTTATTAAACAAAAGGTTTTGGTTTAATTTTGTGTTCTAAAACTAGCATTACTTTAACTTGTTTTAGTACGTGTGTACAAGAACGTGATTCAAACACATTATTGTTTGATTCTTGGATTGAATTACAAAAGAGGTAAGGGGTAATTCTTATAATCCACATAAACCCTAATTAGGGTTCTTGATTTGAAGATTGCAATTGATTCTTGTTCGGGCTAGAATCACAAATGTATGTTTACTATTTAATATTGATTAATTAATTACATGTTAAATGATCTTGTTATAATTGCTTCCGCTTTGCGCACTTGATGTACTTGGTTTATTTTATATGAATGTCATGATATTATAATTCCAACATGTCCAACAGTTGTTATACCTCCTGTTCAGCCTACTAAGCCTGTTAATGATAGTTTCAAGACTGTCATTCACAAAAAGAAGGGAAAGCAAGGAGGTTATACAATTCCGGGTCAAGGGGGGTTAACTAAACCTGTTGTGGGTAAGCAGTTTCAGTATCAACCCAAAAAGACTCCTCATGAACCTAAGAAAGCTGGTGGCACTAAGAAGAAGACTTCTGATGTGGCTAGTTCTAGTGGTACTAAGATTTCTACATCTAACCAATTTGATGCTCTTAATATGGATGATACAGATACGTTTGGTATTCCCACTTATGACACCAACAAGGATGTGGATGCTGGCCGTACAATGGAAGTTAATGCGGATGAGTCGGTTAAGACTGGTACTACATCACAAGAACCGCTTGTGAGTGATTCTATGGGAACTAAGGAAGTTGGTTCTACTCCTATAGTTGATAAAATTAGTAAGCTTGAAAAGCTACTTATCGATGGGAAAGCTACTCTTGTGGATGATGAAGGTCATCCTATTCCGTTCGCCTCTGTCACTAAGAGGGCTAACCCATTTTCCAAGGTGGGTGAGGTTGTGGTTTCTGATAGTGAAGAGGAGGAGGTTCTTAACACGTTCGACGAATCAGCTAATCTTTTTGGTGGAGGTCATGAACGTGAAGATGAGCTTGATGACTATGATGATTACTCGAAGCAAATTTACGATCTTTGATGCGTGGGAATTGCACCAGGCTTTACCTCTCGAGGGATCTCGAGAAGCTTACAACCCTCACCAGGCAGTGTACCTGATCGTTGTAGTATAGTATAGTGACAAGTACCGGGGGATTGATAGTTCAGCTAGGAATAGTGTCGCTAGGATTAGAAAACCTAAATACTAGTTCTAAAGGTGAGAGATGATTCTTTTTGTATTTTTATATTTTTTTGAAAGCAAGTAAAAATCTCGGGTTTGAAGGATTTGGGCGGAATTAGTTGCTAGTCAACTAACCCAATACTAAAGATGCAATCAAAATAAAATACTAGAAATGAAAATAAACTAAATTATACTAAGGTTGTGAGCAATAAGTGGAGAAAATGTGTTTACTTAGATTTCACTACTCCCTAGACATCTTTTATATGTTAATTACTTGTTATAGTTGCATGGATGACGGATTGTATTCCTTAATACCATTCATGGGGTATCGCACTTAACTCTCCAATTCTATGAGCTCTTATCTCCTCCTATACCATGCCCAGCACAACCATAGGGATTATAAACAGTGGCTCATGCATTAAATACAACCAATAAAGACCTAGTGCAATTGGTTCATGTTTCCTAAGACGTTCAAGCATGTTACCATTTGGAGATCTGCCAGTTTTCTTAAGCCTAACATATAAATTCATTCATCTAAAACAATTATAAACAAGTAATCAACACATAATTAACATCTAGGTTTCATTAGATCCAAGCAAACACAAGATAGATCTAGCCTAGCATGATGGAATTAAGACAAGAACAAGATATAGACAACCAACACATAGACATATTGATTGAATTAAAAGAATACTTATCTCAATTACACATGAAAGGTATCAAGGGCTTAGAACCCTTGAAAAACCTGTAAAATTCGCACCAAGTTCGTACTTAGGGTTTCTCCAAAACTTCTCTTTTTTAATGAAAAAATTAGAAAACTATATATAGGAAATAGGGGCTGACGGCGTCAAGACCAATCATGTGACGCCGTCACCTCGCAGCCAAAACTCTTCTCGGACTGCCTTGATCTACTTCTGACGCCGTCATGTATTATGCATTTCCAGGCCGTCATGAATTTTACTCTTGACGCCCTTTCTTGTGACGCCGTCAAATCTGTACTGGGTCGTCATGGAATTTACTCTTGACGCCGTCAGGATGTTACTCTTGACGCCGTCACCTACTGTTCCCAGCAAGGAAAATTAAGACTTTGGCGTTTTCTTCACTTTTATGCTCCAAAAACGTCTGAATTGCTTCCTTTTCCAGATTTCACTCCCAAAGTACCTAAAATCACAAAAGGAACGATTTAGGGCAATATTTGATCAAATAAATTCAATTCCGGGCTTAAATGACCCCCTAAAAGTGGTTCATTTTTCGCCTCATCAATCTTCCAGGGGAATTGGATGCTCTTAATGCCATTTATGGCTTTAATCTCCAAGGTCGTAGGAAGTAGTTTATATGTTTGTCCGAGTCTTTCAATTTTATGTGGTAGTGGTTTTGTTTTCTTGTCTAGAAAATAGGAAGTATCTTGTTATATAAGCTTTTCGCCTATGTAACGGGCTGAGATATGGGATTCACTCATATCCGTTGTACTTAAATATTTTTTGGAGTAATATATTTACCGGGTCGTTGACCTTTTACCCAAAAAAAAGTCTCTCTTGGTGCCAAACACGAGAATTCATCAAAATTCTTTATGGATTTCATGTCTCTAGATTTCAATTCTCTACCTTATTTCATTTCAATTACTTTCTCTCAACCAAATATGCACTCTTAAATTAATAAGGCCTGCACCCACCCACCTAAAAACATTTACTCTTTTTTTTAACTACCTAACACATTTACTCACTCAGCACACATTTATACACTTTCGATCTCCTAAGTCACTCCCATTTCTCTCTTTAAAATCACACTCTTCTCTTTGTAAAAATAACCACCAGTCAGAAACCACCACTTACCGCCGAAAAATCACCACCAAGAACTGAGAAAATTTCTTATTTTTAAAATTGTGCAGTAGAAACTATTTTGCTATATTATAGTTGTAGATACCATATTTTCAAACTTGTGCAGTTTATACAGGCTCGAAAGGTTTTAGTGTTAGTAAACCAAATTTGACAAATATCAAAAAATAGTGCAGCGAATGGGCTTTGGTAATTAGTGATACAAAGTATATTGTATATGTATAGTACAAGGACTTTTTGACATGGAAATAGTCAAACAAAGTCAACCGGGAGTATTGGATATCCCCGGGTTGTATCCATGTGAGGTGTGAAATGCGAAGTCGAGAACCGTTTTGTGATCGGGTGAATTGAATGAGAATTAAAGAGAATTTTGGATTTGTAAACTAAATTAAGCAAATAAATATTCAAAATAACTCAAGTAAGCAAATAACGGAAACACGTAAATCAAAAATAAACAAAAACGTAACTTAAACCTAAAACGTAACGCGTAAACCTTAAAATTGTAACCTAAAAGGCAATTACCTAATTTAAACTACAAATTTGATTTTAGAATTGAAAAACAACTTTGAAACATAGAAAACCCTAAACACAACTTGAAATATCCTAAAACGTATCAACAATAAAAAACGGGCCGTTATCGGGCTCGGTAATGGCTTTAAAAGTGAATTTTGAAATCTAAAAGGGTTACGGGTACCAAATCAATTTTCCTACGTACTAAATGACAAAATAAAATTTTGAAAAAAAAGAATTTTACTTTTTTTGACTATTTTTGTATTTATTATGAATTAAATAAAATTTAAATTAAATTAAATCCTAAAAAATACTAAATAGTTAGGGAAAATTCTGAAACTTTTTTGTAAGCTAAATAAACCTATGATAATCCTAAGAAAAATATGAGGATGTCAAAATGCTTATAAATAAGCTATGTAATAATCCAACTGATTTTTAAGCTAATTACTAAAATGGGTAGTTAAATAAAAAAAAACAATGCAACTAATAACTTGAAAAGACCCTAGGGCATTTGGTGATGTTGTGTTGTGGTGTGTCGCTTTGCTATTACCCCAGGTTTGAATCCCATAAACCTACTTTTTTACAACACTTTTTTTTTCTTTTTATGGAAAAGTTCAAAAGCAAAGATGCAAGTAACTTAATTCTAACTACTGTTTGTAAAATACTCTTTTTTATAAAAACTACTAATAAGCTGTGGACAAGCTCACTGAGGTTATCAGTTTAAGCAAAAACAAACAAATAAATAGCTTAACTGACTTCTAACCAACAAGCTCAAATAAACTTCACTAAGGGGAAAACAAGATTAAAGGGAACTAGGGGAAACCTATTAAGCTAAGGGGAAACAACATAAGCAGTTTTAAAGCAAAAAGCACTAAATAAGCTATTCAAACTAGGGGGCTGCAAAGGGGGAAAAGAGGCTAAAGTACCAAGTTCTCGGCTGCAAAAAGCTATGACGAAATTTTTTGAAAAATAAATAAAAATTATCCTTAACTAGATAAGCAACAAAATAATCTATGCACCAATTTTTAGATCTTGGGGAGAAGAACTGAATAAATTAAAAATAAAAACTATAGGGTGTTTGAGGCATTTTGGTAACTGATTGTGTAGGCCTACTATTGGGAGAGCAGACTTGCAGGCCTAGAATGATTACCATAATGATCACAAAAGGCTAAATCAAGCTTAGACTAATTAAAACTACACTATCAACTACTTGTAAAACAAAAATTTACCCTACAATCTAATCCTATCTCACCTAAATTTATAAACAAAAAGGGGTATGGAACTGTTTAAGGCAACTGATGCAGTAAGTGGAAAAGGGTCAATTGGTGCTTGGTACCTAAATGTTTTGAACCAAAAACTTAATACTAGTATGAAAAACTAGTTTGATCAAACAAAACTAAGCAAAATCACCTAAATCCTATTATTCAAAATTTAAGCTGTGTAAATGAGACGTGGCAAATGAAATTTTGGAAATACAATTAAATGCTAAGAAATTAGGTAAAAATAGTAGAATTAACTAACAAACTACTAAAATGATAGAACTAAAGCTGAATCAAGCAAACTAAATGACCAAAAGTGGTAAAAGCTCCTAAAATCCTGTTGTTCCAAACACCCCTTTAAGAGGGTTGTTTGGATTTTTAAACTAGAAAAAACCAATTTGGGCTGAAATTTGGAAAGACTGATAATCAACCAAGTATATAAAGACCTAAAAAGCATTGTTCAACAGAAATTAAGCACTAGTAATAAGCTATAAAGTAAAATCCTTTTTTTTTCTCTTTTTTTTTTTTTTTTTTTTTTTTTGCATTTTTTATAAGTTTTATGAAAACTGAGATAAAGGAGTTAACTAAGTTACAGAAGCAAATAATAAGCAATAATAATCATCAAAAAAGAATTTAAAACCACTAAGCAAGCTAATAAGCCGTTTAAATAAGTAATAAGCAGTATGACTAAGCAATAAAACTGGGATTTTCTTAATAAAAGTTAAATTACAATGTTTTGAAAAGTAAAAGCTGAGACTATAACTAAGCTAAATTAATCTAATCCTATTCCTAATCCTACTTTGAAACTAAATCCTAATTGCCTTATAATTCTGGCCTACAACTTCTGTTTATACTACTGAGAAATAAAGTTTCACTTCATTTTTGTCTTGTTCTCTTATGTTTTCTGTGTAAGTGAGAAGAGCATCTGGACCACATTGTGCTTCCTCTTGATTCACCTCAGCCATTGATAAGAAAAACTTGGGCACCTCTCTCACATTTTAGCAATTAGATCAAAACTGGGTTGTGGATTGGTGACTTGGACTGGGGGGAGGGAAACAGTAGCATGTGAGGAGGTTTGGCATGACTTGGGAACTGATTACCATGGTGGAAAGGGACAGACAAAGGTTCTGGCGGGTAAAGGATTGGAGTTGGTTGTTTGACTGAGAAAGTCAAAGGAGTTAAACGAGGTGGATTGTTTTTTATTATTACGGGTGTGGGTTGGGTTGAGAATGAGTGTGGGCCGGGTTGTGTAAGATGTGTTAATGGATTGGGTTGGTGGATAAGTAGGTTTAAGTTAGCAGATTTTTAAGAAGTGAATTCGTATTTTTTTTTTTTTATTTTGGTTTAGTAAAATTAGTTATTAAGTTTTATTAAGATTAGTAAAATAGTTTTGTTTTAGTAAAACTAGAATTATAAAAATGTTTTTATAGTTTTTTTTAATATTAATAATAATAATAATTTTGATAGTAATAGTAATAGTAATAGTAATAGTAATAGTAATAGTAATAATAATAATAATAATAATAATAATAATAATAATAATAATAATAATAATAATAATAATAATAATAATAATAATAATAATAATAAAGGTAACTTTAACAGAATACTAATTAGGTTTTGACAAAAAATGTCTTTGGTGATTTTATTTGGAAATGTTTTGAAATGAAAAAGGTTGTTTTGAAAATTGATTTTGACATTAAGCTTCAGGTAAAAGGGTAATTTGAGAATTTTGGTAATTTTGGTGTCGGGTTTGAAGGGTAAAATGGTCATTTGGGTTTAGGTTATGGGTAAATGGGTAATTATGGGTTTGTTGTGGTTTTCCAAGCTCCCCCCATGTCACATTCTTGGGATTGACTTCGACGTTGACTTTTTGTCTTTTTCTTCAATTTTCTTCAACAACGTGTCGAATTGATCCGGTAATGCTCCATTTAGCCCCGATTTCCCATCCATGCTCCGTTTTGCTCTCTTTTGCCTTGTTTTTAACCATTTTGTACCTGAATACACAAAAACACTTTCCAATGATATTTGTAACATTATATGGTCTTTTCAGGTGTTTTTGATCTTTTTGTGGGTTAAATAAGGTAAAAGATATGTGTAATTAGACACATATCAGTTAGCCCAGTTTTAGATTGAAACTAGGGTTTTCACTTTACACAAACAATATTTATTTTTTCACTTCCCAATTATCTCAGATAGGCGGCTACCCGTTCAACTTTAAAAAAACAACAAAAACATCATCCGTACTTATGGTATAATCTGAACGCAATTAATTTTGCTACTTTTATTTTTGTTGTTGTTATTATTATAATTTTTTATCAGTTTCTGATTAATGTTTATAATTAAAATATTAGGCGCCAAAGAAGGATGTGGAAAATCCATCAGAATCATCATTATCCAAGTCTAGTGGTGGAGTCTAGAAAAAGCAGGTCAAATTTTGGTATTTCTAATTGCTTATAAGTATATTTTTGGGTGTGATGTGGTTTATTTTGACTAATAATTCAGATCTACAATTACAATTAAACTCAGACTCAATCAGTCACAATCTAAGCTATAACAACTATATCAGCAACAATGATCAATGGAACAGTACAATCACTTCAAATCAGAAAATAATACTTACAATTCTCTTCCTCCTCAGCACAAATTGAGGAGGTTCACTTAGCTTGCCTATCTTTAAGATAGGCAGAGACCTTCCCTTATTGTCTCAGCTTATCACAAAATCGCCACAGCAACCAATAGATCTGATCTCTTTGACTTTCGTTGACCAATCCACTATTTGAAAGAATAAAATGAAAATAGATCTATATCAAGCTACAGAGCTTGTATAGGCTGTGTATAAGCTATATCAGCTTATTCAAAAGCTATCAAAACTAAATTGAAACATATTTTTTATTTTTTTATATTTTCTGTTTTTAATAGATTTTGAAATAGAATATAAAACTAAATTGTAAGATTTATTGATTAAACTAAATTTAATAAAACTAAAAGTAGACTAGAAATAATGCTGATAAATGATTTTAATAAGCTAAGTAACAAGACAATTCAATAAGCTGAAAAGAATGAAATGAAAACTGAGAATTTTATTAAACTAAGATGAAATGAATTACAATATCTAAGCTAAGTACATTTGAGACTAAAAAATTTCAGAGCTTCGCTACAATTTCCTACACACCAACTAAGGCTACAACTAGCTCTATTTATAGGGAAAGATGAGGAGTGAGCTCACGGATTGCCAAGCTGGCAATCCGTGTGAGTTGTGTTTGTTTACAACCATTTAGAGCCCTCTAATCAGCTTCAATCATTGCCCATCAAATATTAGCCCTCAGATCATGATTTATGACGCGTCTTCACCAATAATCTTCTGCCACGTAGCCCCCTCGTGTGCTTCTTTGCATCTGATGTATACTGACACCTCTGACATCTTCTAGAAGCGTACTTGATTGTACCATTCTACCCTTAATGACGGTAATTTTGAGGGTTTGGGGGTTAGGGTTCATACATGGGTAAATGAATGAATTGGGGATGAAATAGGGGCGGGGTAATTATTTTATTTTTATTTGACCTTACTTTGACCTCTTTGACCCGTGGATGGCTGGGCTCGGGTAAAGGAAATGGCATTTGGGCTTTTGATTATTATTGGGCTTTTGGGATTTAATTGGAATTGGACCAAGGTTTTGATAGTCTGGATTTCAGTATTTTGTATCAAATAAAATCAAGGACCAATTATGTGATTATTGAAACTTGAAGACCTTTTCTGCCTTTGTTCAAAAATATCTTTCAAGGACAATTTATGACAACTTTGATTCTCCAAGGGTTGACTTTGACCTTTTCTTCATAAATTTCCATGAGGGTCTGAATATGTCAACTTTCAAAGTACAGGGACCATTATTGTCATTTCTTCAAACTTCACACAAGGATCACTTTTTCTCATTTATCAAACTGAGGACTTAATAAGCTCAAATTGATTTCCAGCTTGACTTTCTGACTCTTTCTACTATCGTGCTCGTTTTTTGCCGGTTTGTTGTTTGTTTTTCGTCTTTTTACGATATATCCGTACCTGCACGTTCACAAACATAAAAACACATATTCTTTGGCATTTGTTAGCATAATTAGTCTATTTGGGTCAGTTTTTGGCTATGAAAATGTATGTGAATTAACACATACCACTGCCTATTTGAGATAATTGGGAAGTGAAAAATTAAATATTGTTTGTGTAAAGTGAAAACCCTAGTTTCAATCTAAAATTGGGCTACTCAAAGCCCATTCGGTATATTGTTTTTAGACATTTATCAAATTTGGTTTACTAACACTAAAACCATTAGAGCCTTTATTAACTACACAAGTTTGAAAATATGATATCTACAACTATAGTATAGCAAACTAGTTTCTATTGCACAAGTATAAAAATAAGATTTTTTTCTCGGTTCTTGGTTGTGATTTTTGGTAGTTTGGTGGTGATTTTCCGATGGTAGATGGTGGTTTTTGACTGGTGGTTATTTTTACAAAGAGATGAGTGTAATTTAAAAAAGAGAAATGTGAGAGAGATGAGTGACTTTGGAGATAGAAATTGTATAAATGTGTGGTGAGTGAATAAATGTGTTAGGTAGTGTTAAAAAAAGAGTAAATGTGTTAGGTGGGTGGGTTCATGCCCTATTAATTTAAGAGGGTATTTGGTTGGAGGTTTTAAGGCCGAAAGTAATTAGATTTTTTGGTGATCAAGTCTTTGCTCATGTGGTACTTCTATTGACTTAGGAGGTTGGCAACCCATCTCTCACCCAAAATCACATCACCCACTCCCAACTAATCCCCTTATGTCACATCATTTACTTACTTTTTCCATCACTCACTTCAATTTTGTTGGCATCACCTCTTCCCGTGCATGATCCAATCACTCAAAACCAATACCCTCTTAAACGGTCAAAAATTAAATGCTAACTTTCGAATACTTTCCTTCTTCCCGTGCGTGAATCTTTCACTCAAATCTCATCCCGTGTGGCATCACCAGGGCAACGGCGGCGATGTTACCGTGCATGATGCTTCACGTCCCGTGCCTTCATCCATACGTTGCCAACCCCCTTAGTCCTATTATTACCTCAATATTATTGATTGAGTAAAGCCTTCCTTTTACAGAAGGTTGACATGACTTCTTCAACATTGTGTGAATTTTGCATGGGAAATTAAACAAACGATTAAAATTTAAGTTTTAAAAAGTTATTTTGAAAACTGAACATTACTCAAGTTTAAGCAAAAACATTTTTACTTTATATGTAACATTAATTATGTAGCAAATCAAGGTATGTTACGGAACGCGCGAGTAAAGAAATTCGAAGTAATCTGAAAAATAAAATTTATCAAATCATAATAAACTTATATAAATACACACGTCTCAAAATAATCCGAAAATTCAAAGCTTATAAAATATAAGTCCAAAAACAAATAAGCTCACTTGCCACGTATAAGCTTAAACAAACACCTTTAATGCGCAAAAAAAAAATAAAAAAATAAAAAAATAAAAATAAAAAATAACCTTTGTCTTTTTTATTACTAGTACATGACACAAGCAAGTCCAAGTTTAAAAGCCCAATTTTATAACACATTCAATCAAACCATACGACATCGTTTGCTTCTGCAACTAGTGTTGATCATCTTCTTTCTTACAAACCCTTAAAACCCAAAAGCAAATGGCTGAAAAACCTGAAGCAGTGAAAGTGTTGTACTGTGGTGTATGTGGGTTACCAGCTGAGTATTGTGAATTCGGACCTGATTTTGAGAAATGCAAACCATGGTTGATCCAAAATGCTCCGAATCTTTACCCACAGCTGAGTATTTGTTGTAAAATTTGTGTTTTTACTGCTTTTAGTGGTTTTTTTTGGGCTCAGATTTTACCCTTTTCATTTTTATGCTTAAATCTCTTTGCTTCTTGTTAAGCTTATATGTGGGCTTATAAGCTTATTTGATTTCGGCTTATATTTTCATAAACCCCAATTTTCCGGCTTATTTTGAGATTTATGGCTTATATAAGTTTATAATATCATAATAAACTAATATAAGCCCACAAGTCTCAAAATAAGCCAGAAAATTGGGGCTTATGAAATATAAGCCGAAACACAAATAAGCTCATAAGCCACATATAAGCTTAAACAAACACCCCCTAATTGCTGCCACATGTACCGTGGTGATGTTGTCCCCAAGGATGTGAACGCTGCAGTTGCAACAATAAAGACCAAGAGAACCATCCAGTTTGTGGACTAGTGCCCAACTGGTTTCAAGTGCGGTATCAACTACCGGCCACCAACTGTTGTGCCTGGAGGTGATCTAGCTAAGGTGCAAAGAATGGTCTGCATGATTTCTAACTCAGAGGTGTTCTCTTGCATTGACCACAAGTTTGACCTCATGTATGCTAAGCGTGCGTTTGTTCACTTGTACGTTGGTGAGGGAATGGAAGAAGGAATTGTGGCTGTGTGACAAGTTACTATCTTCATAATCGTGAAAGTTGGTTTCGAAATGCTTGTTTCGGACATTTGTTTAAACTCATTTTTTACAAATTGATAATTAATGCATATGCATTTTATTTCACCGACTCATTGCGGCGAAAATGGTTATAACCACCACTATAATCCGCACAAATCCCAGCTATAACCGCACTAATCTCAGGTCTTAGATTCTAATCAGTTGCAATTGTGCTGTTTGTGTACTTGAAGTAACTACATTGTTTAAGAACAAACAAACTATAACCCGCAGTTAACTCGTACTCTATTTTCTGACTGAAGCCGGCTGGCCGGCTGGGTATATCATGATTTCTTTTGAGTTTTTATAAGTCCAGCAACATGGATCAACTTATTAGCCTATGGCTTATCTACTGTCACAACTGCTTTCAAGCTAGCCTTTTTATTATCCTTTTTACACATCCTTTTCATTGTCACTGCTGCAAGAAAATATGGAATGAGATGTTACTAGAGGTAGCAATTTTCAGCCAATTTGTTTATGAGTTATGAATGGGTTGTTTCAGGCTTATGTGTTATCTCTAACGGGTCGGGACTGTTAAAAAAATATATCATAAAGGAAATGGCTTTTTGCGGGTCACACTTGTCAAATGGATTGGGATTTGTTCAAAGTATATTCCAATGCAGAACACTTCATAATTTATTTGTTCAAAAATTTGATGAAATTTTGCCCGGCCTCGTTGACATATATCAAAAGTTACATGTTTTGATCCGAAGCTCTTTTGACCCTTTTCTTAACTAGCCAGAACCAAAATTATTGGGCCGTAATTCTTCTTGTCCATTTAATTTCATTACATGCCAAAAGTCAAATATGTATTTTAGTATATAGTTATGGGTCAAATTAGTAAGGCTGCAATGGGTTGAGTTTGGGACAAAACAGTTAACCCAAACACCCGTTATTAGTAATGTCAGAAAATGGTTTACTATATTGACCCGTTTACTGTTTCATTCATTTGCATACATTGTCTCATATTCAAACTCAGAAAATGGTTCATTACAAACACATAATGCAACACAATTGGCTTGGATTCAAACCTGTGCAAAAATTCTTTTATCACTATGCCTGTCGAAAAATTTGATGTGAACATTTTGAGCGGTTATCTTATAAATACGTAATTTAGCGAATCTCAATCTGTGTATCCATGAACAACACTTAAAAGGGACCTATTATTCATGCTCACTATTATCAATTTGTCTCATTTTATTGCAGGTTGTTTGTACACTTGGAAGCATAGTCTTTGTGAGCATCTTGCTTGTTCGCGGGGTATGGACTGGAATATCATATTTTCAAGAGGGTCGTTACCATAGGACAGATGATTTTGATGACGAGAATCAAGCATGGACCAGAACCCATCCATTGAATTGGTGCCCAACTGGGTTCAAGTGCGGTATCAACTACCAACCACCAAGTGTTGTGCCTGGAGGTGGTCTAGCTAAGTTGCAAAGAGCGGTTTGTATAATTTCTAACTCAACCAGTGTTGCAGAGGTGTTCTCTCGCATTGACAGCAAGTTTGACCTCATGTATGCTAAGCGTGCGTTTGTTCACTGGTACGTTGGTGAGGGAATGGAAGAAGGAGAGTTCTTCGAGGCTCGTGAGGATCTTACAGCTCTTGAGAAGGATAATGATCGAGGAGGTTGGTGCTGAGGTGACGAGGATGAAGGCGATGAAAATGAGTACTAGACTTCTGTCTCTATTTCAGTTGGTTTGTGTGGTCGCTTGAGAACTTTGTTTATGGATGTTATCGATCTTCATAATCCTGCAAGTTGGTTTGGAAATGCTTGTTTCAGACATTTTTTTAAACTCATTTTTTACAAACTGATAATTAGTACATATGCATTTTATTTCACCGACTCAATGCAGCGAAAATGGTTATAACCACCACTATCCGCACAAATCCTGGCTATAACCGGCCAAGACTCGGCTATATCCGGCCAAGACCCGGGTATTCTGGCCAAGACCCGGATTGATCCGGCTAGAGCATATAGTGACTTGTTGGATGTCAATTTATTGCGTTTTATAGGTGGGATTCTGGAGTTATAATTCTCACATATTTTTGGATTCTAAAGGCGTTAAAAAAAATAAATAAATAAAAAAATAAAAAAATAAAAATAAAAAAGCATGTTTCTTTTCAAAATGGATTTTTAATCACAGTTTAGCTAAGAAATGGTGCAACCTGTCTCTCAGGTCTTAGATTCTTATCAGTTGCAATGGTGCCTACATTGTTTGTGAATGATTTCTGGTGGAAAATCGTATATACCTAGCTTGATAACTAATCCGTGGCTATGTTACAGCAATAATAAGAAGTTAAAGCAGCCCATTTGGTGTTTGTTACAGTAAGCATATGACAGAACATAATTTAAGAACAAAAACTGTAACCCGCAGTTAAATCGTACTCTATTTTCTGACTGAAGCCGGTCATGATTTATTTTGAGCTTTTATAGGTCCAGCACCATGCACAACTTAACATGTAATCTGTGTCACATAGATGAACTTATTAGCCTATGGCTAATCTTTTTCATTGTCCACTGCTAGGGCTGTAAACGAACCGGACGAACACGAACGGAGCCCTGTTCATGTTCGTTCATTTAATTTTAACCGGACAAATAAACGGACACGGACGCTTAAGCGGACGATTTTTCTTGTTCATGTTCGTTTACTAGGAATATGAATTGTTCATGTTCGTTTATGTTCGTTCATTAAGACACTAAACAAACGCTAAACGAACATAAATGATCGAACATAAATGAAAATAGACAAACAAACATAAACTTTATTGAATTCTTCACAATATATTGTTTTATAAGTGTTGCTTTGTTTAAACAAACCAATTTTTAAAATTATGAAAATAAAAGATATGATATATGAACATAAATAGATAAATAAACATAAACGAACTTTAACGAACGCCTAATCGGATGTTCACGAACATAAATAAACGAACAAGACTTTTGTTCATGTTCGTTCATTTAACTAAACGAACATAAAATGTTGTTCATGTTCGTTCATTTAATAAACGAACGAACATAAACGAACTTTTTACCGAACAGTTCATGAAATGTTCACTGAACGTTCAATTCGTTTACAGCCCTATCCACTGCTGCAAGAAAACATGGAATGAGAGGTAGCAATTTTCAGTCCATTTGCTTATGAGTTATGAACGGGTTGTTTCAGGCTATGTGTTATCTCTAACAGGTCGGGACCATTAAAATAAAAAAAATATATCATAAGCGAAACGGTTTTTGCGGATCACATTTGTCAAATGGATTGGGATTTGTTCAAAGTATATTCCAATGCAGAACACTTCATAAATTGCAAACGTTAAATCTTTTCATCCGAAGCTCTTTTGACCCTTTTCTTAACTAGCCAGAACCAAAATTATTGGGCCATAATTCTTTTATCACTATGCCTGTCGAAAAAATTGATGTGAAAATTTTGAGCGGTTATCTTATAAATATGTAATTTAGTTAATCTCAATCTGTGTATCCATGAACGAACACTTAAAAGGAACCTATTATTCATGCTTACTATCATCGATTTGACCCATTTTATTGCAGGTTGTTCGTGCACTTGAAACTTTGGAAGCGTAGTCTTTGTGACCATCTTGCTTGTTCGCGGGGTATGGACTGGATTATCATATTTTCAAGAGGGTCGTTACACCAGGACGAATGATTTTGATGACGAGAATCAGATATGGACCAGAACCCAGCCTGTATCTTGATTCATACGCTAACTTTCGTAGCAATTTTTATGAAAGAGAATAAGTTAACGTCTTCCAGGTTCCTGATGGTGATGGAATATGCAGAAGGGCCATCTTCTCCCGTGAAGAATTTGAAAGACCATATTAACATTTTTTTTTTTTGGACTAACGATTTCCTTGATGATCTCATTTTTCGTTATATCGACAAACCACAAAGACCATTTACTTAATTAACTCTAAATCAAATTTACAAATTAAACTCATATTTGCCTTTGCTTCAAGTCTCTAATTCCTACAACCAAACTTATGCACATATATATACATCTACACATAGTACAAGTCTAACAGTGTCATACTGCCATACAATAATAATTTAAGGTTTTAATTTGGTTATATAATGGAAACAAAGGTTATGGCGTGAAACGTACACATGCATGATTCTTTTATCTTCGAAGCATAGTATTGGTATAGCGAAGTTTTAATCTTCATAGTAAACAACAATAAACACACACAAAAACAAAAAACAAAAAACAAACAAGCGACTTTATGGCATGAAACATACACATGCAGCATAATATTGGTATAACGTACTTCATCGCCTTTGCCTCACCTGAACACCTCCATTAAAAAAGGATACCTACAAATATTAGTTAATGTTAACAACATATTAGTTACTGTAACTCATGCTTTAATATAGATTTACAAACACAGGTATTCATGAAATTAAGGGAATTGAAATCTGGTATTTTTATACTCGTATTCATGAATGTACGTACCTCGCTAGAAAAACTTCCTCCTTAGGCGAGCAAGGTTCAACAATATTGATAACGTTAGCCAACCATAAACATTCTCAAAGAACCCAAAGTAAGCCAACCTCCAACTCCTGATGAAGTGCAAACTAGCAAGAAGTCCCATGAATCCAACAACAAAGCCTGGCCCCATACTAACATAAGAAAACAAGCCTTCATCATTATCTTCTTGACCTTCATCTTTACCGTCATTATTGTATGAAGAATTGGATGGTTTGCATCTCAATAGTGGCCACCCACACAATCCGTTGTTCCCTTCATAAATGGACGGGTTGTCTAAAGTCTGGAGCTGATTTCCAACCGGAATAGGACCAAATAATTTATTGAAATAATTTATTGAATGACAGGTTCAGGTAGCTTATAGAGTGCAAGGTAGCCAAACTTTGGGGAATTCGACCACACAACATGTTCATTGACAAATCCAAAGATTCCACTTGCTGTAGGTTTCCAATCTTTATTGGTATATTTCCTTTAAGCAGGTTTCTTGAAAGATTCAAATTCTTCAAACCCACAAGATTCATCAAAGAATCTGGAATTTCTCCAACAATATTGTTGCTCGATAGGTCTAAGGATACAAGAAACTTTATTGTCTTTGTGAAGAGCAACTGATTTCCTTTCATGTTAACCAATATATTTTCGTAATCTTTGTAATTGTACTCATTGTTACTATTATCTTCTATCATGCCACTTAAATTCCCAAAGCAAGGAGGGATCGTCCCAGTTATGCTATTATGTGCCAAGTTTAAAAGTTGAAGACTGCTGAGGCGACAAAGCTGTCGTGGAATCTTGCCTGTAAACTGATTGGATTGAAGATTTAAGATTCTAAGTTTCGGTAGACTTTTACCGATCCAGAAAGGGATACTACCCGTGAAGAAATTGTTTCCCAAATCCATGGTGACCAAGCTTGTCAAATTCTGTAAAGAAGGGGGGAGATCCCCCATAAATCTGTTGTTGCGCAAGTGCAACGACATGAGATTTATTAGAAAGCCCAAAGAGCTTGGAAGAAAACCGGTTATTGTGTTATTTGTAAGATCTATCACAAACAAATTATCCAAGTTCCATAAGCACCGAGGAAGCCTTCCAGAAAAATTGTTTTGTGACAGATCCAATAACATGATACCAAGCATATTGCACAGCTGTTTTGGAACAGCTCCTGTTAACTGATTTTTTGAGAGATTAATAAATTCCAGGTTTTGGTTCACTGTTCCCTTGATCTTAGGAACATTTCCTGACAGTAAATTATCTGACAGGTCCAACATCTGAACATTCGATGGTAATGAGATGAGTGGTCCCTCAAATTTGTTCGAGTTCATTTTCAGTCTTCTGTACATGTACAAGTCGGTTTGGGTGTTAAAGTGAAATGCTGGCAGTTCGCCACCGATCTGATTGTAAGACAAATCCAAGTCAGCAATATGAGTTGTGATGTTCTCAAACCAATCTGGTAATGTATCTCTAATACTAGAGTTTGAAAGATATAGGTTCTCAAGATTTGTTTGTGTTTGAAGCCAACTCGGGAATTGGGGACCAATGTTGCAGGAGCTTGCACTAAATTCACGCAGTTGAAATGGAGGATGCCATCGGGAGCTGACATTCAATGCTAAAGAAGTTGAAGACAAATCCAGTAAGGTTAAGTTCTTCAGTTTGATGAAGTGAACTTCTGAAAGATTTCCCTCCAACGAATTATTGGAGACATCCAGCTCTTTTAGACACGTTAGGCCACCGAGTGAGGGAGGTACATGACCAGACAATGTATTTCCTCTGAGGAGCAGATTTTCAAGTTTCTTAAAGTCTCCAATCGAATTCGGAATACATCCACTGAACTCGTTTTCTGCAAGACTGAGATACACAAGACTCTTTGCCACGAATTCTGACATACTTCCTATTAAACTTGGAAGATCTCCCACAATTCTATTCCAAGATAAATCAAGAAGAGTGAGGCTACTCAAATTCCAAAACAGACCTGGCACCAAAGTATCAAAGGAATTGACCGCAAGGTCAACTGAAGCAAGAGCACTCAACGTTCCAAGAAAATCAGGAATCTGACCATGGAACTTGTTGTAAGAAAGATCTAGATGCGTAAGGTCAGTAAGGTTGGATAACCAAACAGGAATGGTAGAATTGATGAAATTGTAAGAGAGATCGAGTGAATTAAGAGACGTGAAATTAACAGATGTAATGGAAGGGAAATTGATATCACAGTAGGCCAAGTTCAGTGTAAGCAAAGAAGGGAGCATGTTAACTTCACTGAACCAATCAAGTTCATCAGTAGTCATGTGTAACCCTGATAACCCCAAAAGCTTTAATGATGATAGTGAAGGCACCCACTGTAGATCATCTATGCTCATCATAGAGGAACACCCAGTAATACCTTTACTGGCAGGCCCTACGTGATATAGGCTATTAAGATCAAGATATTGTAACCTTGAGAGATTTCCTAGATGATGAGGAACTACACCACTAAAAGCTGAGCATGAAAGATTAAGGTATTCCAAATGCTTAAATGACCCTAAGAACTTAGGAATATGTCCTGAGAAATCATTCATGCTCAAGTCCAAGTAACGTAAATGCTTCAAATTCAATAATGAAGGGCTTACCTCACCTCCAAGTGGGTTGTCATAGTACCATACATTTTGGTCTGGTTTAAAAAACACTGGATTTCGAAGATCAAGTCTGATAACATGACCACTTCGCTTGTCACAATGAACTCCTACCCATTCACAGCATTCTACTCCGGTCCATGTTGACAGACGACCATACCAGTCTGTGAGTTTCTCTTTGAATATAAGAAGAGATTTCCGCTCCCTTTCGATACATGTAACACTTGAAGAGTTTGTCATCATGCTTTCGCTGCTTGCGCCAAATCTTTGCAAGAGCAGGAATGTAAAAATAACAAGAAAACTGGTTTCCATTTTGGAGTAAGATAGAGTTCAAAGTCACAAGCACGGGGCAGATATATAGTATCCGATTAATTTCTAAATTATTACGTATAGTTTGGTTAAGACCCAACTTCACAAGACTTTTGACGCAGACTTTAGGGTCATCAATCGCTCTAAGTCTTTCAAGAGCTAGTGGCCACACATAGGAGTTTTTGGATATTCTAAATAATTTTTGAGTGGTGAGAACTTTTTTGTGGATTTTTTTTTTTTTTGAGAACTTTTTTGTAAGACTAGCACCACTCATAATTTTTTCAGTCAATGGCTACTGTATTTGACTATTTTCCATGCACGTTATTTCATACTCGTATTTCAGTCAATGAAGATATATATTAAAACGGAACGTCGGTGCAAATATAATACTCAGTACCTCAATATAATATCAACTACTTATCTAATTCTGTCATATATTTCCGGAGCCCAATAGCCAAATATTTTGGTTTCTTCAGGCCCAATTTCTAAAATACAATGAATAAATTTTTGTTGGTCAAACGTATTGGATAACATTATAACAATAAGTAACGCCGGTTGACATTTCTGCATTTTTCGAAAAACTCTATCGTCTTCAGTAGGTTTCAGGTTCAGCATCAGGTAGGATTTCGTATAACTTTTTGTCTTTTCCATTATGCATATTTCACAAATTGTGTATGATGAAAAGGAAAAGCAGACCATGCAAAAAAAAAAAAAAAAGAAAAAAAAGAAAATAAAAACAAACTATAGTTAGCTCCAATGAAGGGTCTGTTCCGCATCAGCCATTTGGTAATGTAGATGAGGTCCATGTAGAACAGTTGCCTTCACTAGGATTAGAAGGTTCACTTGCAAGTGGTGGGTGCGATGTTGATGTTCCTATGGTTGTGTCTCGCCGAACGTCGCCGCAACACGGCGAGGGCCACCTTCTTGTTAAAACTAATATTTTGGATGTTCATCTTATTTTCTATTATTTTTTATTTTTATTTTTTTAAATGTGAAGTATTGGAACTTTCAAATGAAGATTAACAAAGGAGTTTTTGGATAATCTGTATTTTTTCAGTCAATGGTGTAATAAAACAACTATTGACCCACCTATTAAGGCCCATTAAAATTAAGCAAACTCTAAAACGCATACGAGGGTTGGCAAAAGATCAAAATAAAACTCATATTTGCCATATAACTAATGAACCATTTCTAACCACTCATTTTTTTATCAAAATAAAAATAAATAAACTATCACCATTTTTTTAAAAATTAAATGTCTCGCAAACCGTAAATCGTTACGCGAAAAAAAATACCATCACGACAAAATTAAATTATCTTTCTATAGACATGCATTGTTATATACTTTCAACGAATTTTTTTTTCGATTTTTTCTCCAAATTTCAGCCCCGAAAAATCATATGTGATTCGTTAAAATCAAATCATATGTGATTTTTACGAATCATATATGATTTTTACAAATCACATATGATTCTTATGATTTTTACAAATCATATATGATTCGTTAGAATCGTATGTGAGAATCATATGTGATTTGTAAAAATCAAATCATATGTGATTTTTACGAATTATATATAATTTTTCTTGGCGAAAAAAAAAAAAAAAAAAAAAAAAAAAAATCGTCCAAAAAAAAAGTTCGTCTAAAGTATATATAACAATGCATATCTATAGAAATATAATTTAATTCTCGTCACGATGTTATTTTTTTTATTTGTTTTTTTTTAGCTTAAAGATTTACCGTTTGCAAGATATGTTGTTTTAAAAAAAATGTGAAAAATGGTTTTTTTTTTAAATTAAGATATAAAATGGGTGACTATGATTATTCATTGTTTCTATGACAAATATGAGTTCTATATTGATCTCATATCTACGAGTGTTTTTATTGTCTCACAATCTTTTTTTGTTGCGCCTCTTGGTTCATCCCCAAGAAAACTTTATCTATCAGATTTTAGATCCCAATTTTTTTTAATTATTATTATTAAAATTACTCAATAGTTTCTTTTTTTTTTTTTTTTTTTTTTTAGGTGTGCACACAAGTCGGTCAACAAAGTGACCAACTAGTCTCTTTTTTATCTAGCCGACCAAGTCATTAAATATTGAGGTAATGATAAG
This sequence comes from Artemisia argyi, assembly GCA_030686995.1. Classification (NCBI taxonomy): domain Eukaryota; kingdom Viridiplantae; phylum Streptophyta; class Magnoliopsida; order Asterales; family Asteraceae; genus Artemisia; species Artemisia argyi. Next base: position 109,406 of record JARVZY010012443.1, read on the forward strand.
ACTAGGCTTGATCACCAAAATATTTAATGACTTGGTTGGCTAGAAGAAAAAAAAAAAGAAACTAAATCATCTCAATTCCATTGTTTGGTTTCTAATTTGCAGCTGCTTTGAGTTATACAGAAAGAAGAAAAATACTTTGCACATGTTCTTTAATTTGCGGGTCTATTTTTTTACGGTTTCAAATTTTCTATAAAATTTATTTCACGTTGTTTTTGTTAGTAAACAAAACATATGTTTTTGCTTATTTCTTGGGTCAAGTCTCTATTGGTGCCAAACACGAGAATTCATCAAAATTCTTTATGGATTTCATGTCTCTAGATTTCAATTCTCTACCTTATTTCATTTCAATTACTTTCTCTCAACCAAATATGTCCTCTTAAATTAATAAGGCCTGCACCCACCCACCTAAAAACATTTACTCTTTTTTTTTAACTACCAAACACATTTACTCACTCAGCATACATTTATACACTTTCGATCTCCTAAGTCACTCCCATTTCTCTCTTTAAAATCACACTCTTCTCTTTGTAAAAATAACCACCAGTCAGAAACCACCACTTACCGCCGAAAAATCACCACCAAGAACTGAGAAAATTTCTTATTTTTAAAATTGTGCAGTAGAAACTATTTTGCTATATTATAGTTGTAGATACCATATTTTCAAACTTGTGCAGTTTATACAGGCTCGAAAGGTTTTAGTGTTAGTAAACCAAATTTGACAAATATCAAAAAACAGTGTACCGAATGGGCTTTGGTTAGTGATACTAAGTATATTGTATATGTATAGTACAATGACTTTTTGACATGGAAATATTCAAACGAAGTCAACCGGTAGTATTGGATATCCCCGGGTTGTATCCGTGTGAGGTGTGAAATGCGAAGTCGAGAACCATTTTGTGATCGGGTGAATTAAATGAGAATTAAAGAGAATTTTGGATTTGTAAACTAAATTAAGCAAATAAATATTCAAAATAACTCAAGTAAGCAAATAACAGAAACAAGTAAATCAAAAATAAACAAAAACGTAACTTAAACCTAAAACGTAACGCGTAAACCTTAAAATTGTAACCTAAAAGGCAATTACCTAATTTAAACTACAAATTTGATTTTAGAATTGAAAAACAACTTTGAAACTTAGAAAACCCTAAACGCAACTTGAAATATCCTAAAATGTATCAAAAATAAAAAACAGGCCGTTATCGGGCTCGGTAACGGCTTTAAAAGTGAATTTTGAAATCTAAAAGGGCTACGGGTACCAAATCAATTTTCCTACATACTAAATGACAAAAGAAAATTTTGAAAAAAATAATTTTACTTTTTTTTTTTGACTATTTTTGTATTTATTATGACTTAAATAAAATTTAAACTAAATTAAATCCTAAAAAATACTAAATAGTTTGGGAAAATTCTGAAACTTTTTGTAAGCTAAATAAACCTATGATAATCCTAAGAAAAATATGAGGATGCCAAAATGCTTATAAATAAGCTATGTAATAATCCAACTGATTTTTAAGCTAATTACTAAAATGGGTAGTTAAATAAAAAAAACAATGCAACTAATAACTTGAAAAAGACCGCATTTGGTGATGTTGTGTTGTGGTGTGTCGCTTTGCTATTACCCCAGGTTTGAATCCCATAAACCCACTTTTTTACAACACATTTTTTTTATTTTCTTTTTATGGAAAAGTTCAAAAGCAAAGATGCAAGTAACTTAATTCTAACTACTGTTTGTAAAATACCCTTTTTTATAAAAACTGCTAATAAGCTGTAGACAAGCTCACTGAGGTTATCAGTTTAAGCAAAAACAAACAAATAAATAGCTTAACTGACTTCTAGCCAACAAGCTCAAATAAACTTCACTAAGGGGAAAACAAGATTAAAGGGAACTAGGGGAAACCTATTAAGCTAAGGGGAAACAACATAAGCAGTTTTAAAGCAAAAAGCACTAAATAAGCTATTCAAACTAGGGGCAGCAAAGGGGGAAAAGAGGCTAAAGTACCAAGTTCTGGGCTGCAAAAAGTTATGATGAAATTTTTTGAAAAATAAATAAAAATTATCCTTAACTAGATAAGCAACAAAATAATCTATGCACCAATTTTTAGATCTTGGGGAGAAGAACTGAATAAATTAAAAATAAAAACTATAGGGTGTTTGAGGCATTTTGGTAACTGATTGTGCAGGCCTACTATTGGGAGAGCAGACTTGCAAGCCTAGAATGATTACCATAATGATCACAAAAGGCTAAATCAAGCTTAGACTAATTAAAACTACACTATCAACTACTTGTAAAACAAAAATTTACCCTACAATCTAATCCTATCTCACCTAAATTTATAAACAAAAATGGGTATGGAACTGTTTAAGGCAACTGATGCAGTAAGTGGAAAAGGGTCAATTGTTGCTTGGTACCTGAATGTTTTGAACCAGAAACTTAATACTAGTATGAAAAACTATTTTGATCAAACAAAACTAAGCAAAATCACCTAAATCCTATTATTCAAAATTTAAGTTGTGTGAATGAGACATGGCAAATGAAATTTTGGAAATACAATTAAAAGCTAAGAAATTAGGTAAAAATAGTAGAATTAACTAACAAACTATTAAAATGATAGAACTAAAGCTGAATCAAGTGGTAAAAGCTCCTAAAATCATGTTGTTCCAAACACCCTTTTAAGAGGGTTGTTTGGATTTTTAAACTAGAAAAAACCAATTTGGGTTGAAAATTTGAAAAGATTGATAATCAACCAAGTATATAAAGACCTAAAAAGCATAGTTCAACAGAAATTAAGCACTAGTAATAAGCTATAAAAGTAAAATATTTTTTTTGTATTTTTTAAAAGTTTTATGAAAACTTAGGTAAAGGAGTTAACTAAGTTACAGAAGCAAATAATAAGCAATAATAATCATTAAAAAAAATTTAAACCCACTAAGCAAGCTAATAAGCCGTTTAAATAAGCAATAAGCAGTATGACTAAGCAATAAAACTGGGATTTTCTTAATAAAAGTTAAATTACAATGTTTTGAAAAGTAAAAGCTGAGACTATAACTAAGCTAAATTAATCTAATCCTATTCCTAATCCTACTTTGAAACTAAATCCTAATTTCCTTATAATTGTGGCCTACAACTTCTATTTATACTACTAAGAAATAAAGTTTCACTTCATTTTTCTCTTGTTCTCTTGTGTTTTCTGTGTGAGTGAGAAGAGCATCTGGACCAAATTGTGCTTCCTCTTGATTCACCTCAGCCATCATTGATAAGAAAAACTTGGGCACCACTCTCACATTTTAGCCATTGGATCAAAAATGGGTTGTGGATTGGTGACTTGGACTGGCGGAGGGAAGCAGTAGCATGTGAGGAGGTTTGGCATGACTTGGGAACTGATTACCATGGTGGAAAGGGACAGACAAAGGTTTTGGCGGGTAAAGGATTGAAGTTGGTTGTTTGACTGAGAAAGTCAAAGGTGTAAAACCGGGTGGATTGTTTTTATTATTACGGGTGTGGGTTGGGTTAAGAAAGAGTGTGGGTCGGGTTGTGTAAGATGTGTTAATGGATTGGGTTGGTGGATAAGTAGGTTTAATTTAGCAGATTTTAAAGAAGTGAATTCGGTTTTTTTTTTTTTTTTTTTTTTTTTTTTTTTTTTTTTTTTTTTGTTTAGTAAAATTAGTTATTTAGTTTTATTAAGATTAGTAAAATAGTTTTGTTTTAGTAAAACTAGAATTATAAAAATATTTTTGTAGTTTTTTTTATAATAATAATAATAATAATAATAATAATAATAATAATAATAATAATAATAATAATAATAATAATAATAATAATAATAATAATAATAATAATAATAATAATAATAATTTTGATAGTAATAATAATAATTACATAAATAATAATAATAATAATAATAATAATAATAATACTACTACTACTACTACTACCACCACCACTACTAAAAATAATAATATGATTTTCTAATTTCAGTCTCGGTCCGGTCCGATCCGGCTTAAAAACCGGACATTTAGCCTATTTAAACCGAGACTGGACCGGACCGAGACCGGGCCGACCACATTCGGTCCGGTCTCGGTCTATGTTTTTTGCCGGATTCGGTCTCGGTCCGGTTCGGTTTTTCTCGGTCCGGTCCGGTTTTGGACCGATGAGCACCCTTAGTTTAGTGGTGATTTTCCGATGGTAAGTTGTGGTTTCCGACTGGTGGTTATTTTTACAAAGAGATGAGTGTAATTTTAAAAAGAGAAATGTGAGAATGATGAGTGACTTTGGAGATAGAAAGTGTATGAATGTGTGCTAAGTGGGTAAATGTTTAGGTAGTGTTCAAAAAAAGAGTAAATGTGTTAGGTGAGTGGGTGCAGACCCTATTAAGTTAAAGGGTATTGAAGGACTTGTTCATTTTTTGTGTGTGTGTTGGGTTTTTGAAGGTGAAATGAGTTGATGCTTGTTTATATGGTGTGTGGAGATATATATAATGAGATGGGTTTGAAGGGAGTGATGTGGAGGGTTGGATTTAAAGTAATCTGAGGGTGTTGATTTGCTTTGGTTTGATCCATGTAATGTGGGATGAACCAATGGGATTCCAAGCCGCACAAGATATGATCATACTTTTGAAGAATTACTTCATCTTTATGAAGCATGTAGTACTTTTTACTTTATACTGGGTGGGTTCTTGTGGTTTTGAGAATTCTACAGTAATAAATTGAAACCTACCCTTCTGCTAAGCATTGATAGCATTGACTACATCTGATGTTGCTCTTTTCAGCTTTAAATTTTGTACCTAACACGCAATGTTGTTAACATCGTGTTACTCATTTATTCAATTTTTTTAACACAAGCACCATGTAGCTTTTTTGAACTAATGATATTGAAGTAGACACTCTTTCTGTAAAGTGAACAATAATATATTTTGTGATTCAAAAGCTAATAGTGTTTTAAGAGACAAAAGTTATGACTGTTAAATACTACTAGTATGTCATTGTTGGACTCAATTTCTAGAAGAAAAACCACAACTGTAGCCTGTAGGGCAAATAAAGTATAAATATGAGTCATGCAAGAAAAAAATACTGGACTGATTTGTTGTGGTAAGTTTACAGGTTTCTAACAAGATTGATTAGTGTTAACAAAACTAACTCAGTTTGCAAGAACAGTTAATTGTTCAGTATTATTATTGCATTTGCGGGTTGAGCTTGGTTGGTAGGATATTATTTGTAATGAAACCACTTCCATCATTTCGACTATTGTCTTTTTTTTCTTATTGGTTCATAGGATAGTATGTATGCATATGTATAGATATAGCCTAACCTTTTGAAAAATTAAAAGATCTATAAAAACAAACATGAGTAAACTACATTTTTGGTCCTTGTGGTTGTATCAAAATTTCACTTTCAGTCTAATTTTGAAAAAGTGACACATTTTAGTCCAAAAGTCCACGTGGACTTCACTTTTGGTCCAATTTTCTAACCTAGTTAGTTTAGTCGTTAAGCCAGTTGCAACGTTAGTCGTTTAACTTAACGGTCGTTTGCAATGTTTGCATCGTTAGTCCTTTCAGTTAAAAAATTGGGAAAAAAATTTTGAAAAAAAAAATTCCTAAAAAAATAATTTGAAAATTTCGAAAAAAATTCTAAAAAAAAAAAATTGTGACGAAAATTTTTTTTTCCAAAAAAAAATAATTTGAAAAAAAAAAATCTAACAAAAAATTTTCTTAAAAAATTTCTAAAAAAAAATAATTTGAATACAAATTTTCTAATAAAAATTTTTCTTAAAAAATTCAAAAAAATTTCTAAAAAAAAATTTTTTGACGAAATTTTTTTTTTCCAAAAAAAATTATTTGAAAAAAAAATTATAATAAATTTTTTCTTAAAAAATTCCAAAAAATTATATAACTTACTAAGAAAACTTAAAAAGTTTGAAAAAAAAAATCATGTAAGACTTATTTATAACCCGACAATTCAAAAAAAAAAAAAAAAAAAAAAAAAAAAAAAAACTAGATCCCTATTTATTTTTATTTTTTTTGTGAACCCCAATAATAAATAGCGATCTAGTTTTTTTTTTTTCAAATTTTTAAGTTATCTTAGTAAGTTATAAATTTTTTTTCGAATTTTTTAAGAAAAAATTTTATTATAATTTTTTTTTTCAAATTTTTTTTTTTGGAAAAAAAAATTTCGTCAAAAGAATTTTTTTTAGAAATTTTTTCGAATTTTTTAAGAAAATTTTTTATTAGAGATTGTTTTTTTTCAAATTATTTTTTTTGTAAAAAAAAATTCGTCAAAATTTTTTTTAGAAAATTTTTCGAATTTTTTAAGAAAAATTTTTATTAGAAATTTTTTTTTCAAATTATTTTTTTTTGGAAAAAAAAAATTTCGTCAAAAATTTTTTTTAGAAATTTTTTCGAATTTTTTAAGAAAAAATTTTATTAGAAAATTTTTTTTTCAAATTATTTTTTGTGGAATTTTTTTTTTCGAATTTTTCAAATTATATTTTTTAGAAAAAAAAAATTTCCCAATTTTTTTTTTCCAATTTTTTAACTGAAAGGACTAACGGTGCAAATATTGCAAACGACCGTTAGGTTAAAGGACTAATGTTGCAACTGACTTAACGACTAAACTAACTAGGTTAGAAAATTGGACCAAAAGTGAAGTCCACGTGGACTTTTGGACTGAAATGTGTCATTTTTTCAAAATTGGACTGAAAGTGCAATTTTGATACAACCACAAGGACCAAAAATGTAGTTTACTCAACAAACATTGAAAGAAGCCATATCAAAGACAACAACCAATCTTAAGAAACAAGTATGTGTAAAGTGTTGCATATTGCTTTCAACTTGAAAGTTGTCTTTTTTCCAACTCCAAGACAATATTGTATAAGCAACCTCAAACTTTGATAAAATATATTAAAAATGAATATCTTGAGACAAATTTTTAGGGCTGTGTCATTTAAGTTTGGTCGATTATGGTTTAATTATTGATACTTTGTTAGGTTTAATGTATTAAAAACATTTCATATGAAAATGAAACCTATTTATTTTTAGTCTATCCCCCTTCATTTAAGCCTATCATTATTATATGAATGTTTGGCAAAGCTTATACTTCTGTTTACAAAATGGCTTGTCTACTTTTGCATGCATCACACAATGTAAAAAGATTTATGCATTGATACTTGTACATTATTGACTAAAAGTGTTGGTGGTTTTAGTATATCAAAATGGAGAACCATAAGTGTTCATATTTATTAGATGTTTGGCAGCGTTCGTCAAGGAGCGTTTTGAAACAACTAGCATGCAACTAACGTTTAGCATTTTTTACACAATGTTTGATTGGTAACTAGCAACTAGCATTCTTAAATTTTCTAAATGCTCCAAATCAAAATGCTACTGAAATAATATTTACTAGAAACTAGCGTTTACACTTAATAATTACAAACATACATCTATGTTTCCAAACGCTTTATCAGAACAAACAGCAATTGCTTCTTGTTACAGCTTACCACCACTGTTTGTCGCTATTGCTAACTGCTACAGTTAGTTTCGCCATCGCCAAACATACATAGTATTTAAAGATAGAATAAGATACATTTTAATGGAGTATTTTTTAAATTAATCTTTTGTAAACCATTTAGTGTGTGTTTTTATTTAGTGCAAGTGAGCTTAAAATGGTGTATATCTTCATTCATTTTGGGTAGTTAGAATTTCATGTGTGGTCTTTTACCCTCAACTTCCAACTACACAACTTAAATGTTGATCTTCATTAAATGTATAGATCTTCTTATTGCTCAAAAAGTGATACTTGTAGTTGGGTAACAAAGTTGAAAGTTGTGTGCGAAAATCAAAGATTTAGATTATTGGAAATGTGTGACATGTGTTATCAACTTAACCGCATTTGAACGATACATGAGCTATTTAGTAACAATAGCACTTCAGCTCTAATGAGATGCTTCTACTTTGGTTCTTGGAGGCTAATGTCAAATCATTTAAGGTTTTATATTAAGTAGGTTGTTGTTTTAATCTAATAATAACAATGATTTAAAAAGTGATAAAATAACATATTAACTAAACAACGGTTTTAATAATCGTATACAATGTCATATTAAGTACATAAGAAAATACATTTAAATTCAAACTCATATAAAAACCAAGTTATACATTTTATTTTTTAAAGGCTTACATATGTAAACATGTTCACGGGTTGACCCATTTAATAAATGCTCAACTCAAACATAGTCGGTTTATAAAACTGGTTAGACGGGGTTTTTTTTTTTTTTTTTTTTACTCAAACTTGTTTATCCTTAACCCAAACCTTATCAGGTTCGTGTCTAGGGGTGTTCATCGGTTCGGTTATCGTGTTATTCGGTTCGGTTAATTCGGTTAAAATTTTTTTCTAGGTCAAACCAAAAATCGAACCGAACTGAATTCAAATTTGATTTAACCGAACCGGAAACCGAACTGAATAACCGAAAACCGAACCCCTATAACCGAATACCGAACCGAATAACCCGAATTACATAATTTTAATTATTTTTTCATTTAATTATATATATTTTTAGCACAATTTTTTTTCAAGCTTAAATAACGATATATTTATACTAAAAAGGAGTTTTAGTAATTTTTTTTTTCATATAAATACATAGAAAAGTGTTATATTTATACTAAAAAAGAGTTTTAGTAATTTTTTTTATCATATAAATACATATAAAAAAATCAAAAATATATATTTATAAGAATTCGGTTTTTAGTTCGGTTTTCGGTTTTTATTGCCAAAACCATATCCAAACCAATAATCGAATATATAGTTTGGTTCTATTCGGTTTTGATCAATTCGATTCGGTTACGAATTCAGTTCGATTTTTTTTGGTTCGATTCGATTTCGGTTTTCGGTGGTTAGTGTGATATTACCCGATCCGTGAACACCAATACTAGCACATAACACAAGAAATTCATCTTCTTTCTTACAAAACCTTAAAACCCAAAACCAAATGGCTGAAAAAGCTGAAGCAATGAAAGTGTTGTACTGTGGTGTATGTGGGTTACCAGCTGAGTATTGTGAATTTGGACCTGATTTTGAGAAATGCAAACCATGGTTGATCCAAAACGCTCCCAGTCTTTACCCACACCTTGTTAATGGTACTTCAAGATTTTACCCTTTTCAGTTTTATGCTTAAATCTCTTTGCTTTTTGTGTTTTGGTTTAGTATTTGTTATAAGCGGGTGTTTGTTTAAGCTTATTTTCAGGCTTATGAGCTTATGTAGATTCCGATTATGTTTCGTATGCTCATTTCTCCTGGCTTATTTTGAGAGTCATAAGTTTATAATGTGATAGTAAACTTATGTAAGTCCATAAGTTTCAAGATAAGCTGAAAAAAATGGGCTTATGAAAAATAAGTTGAAATCAGATTAGCTCATAAGCCCAAAAATAAGTTTAAACAAACACCCTCTAAAGTTTGTGTTTTTGTGTTGTGGGTTAGAGTAAAATTTGAAGGAAGTTAAGGGTTTAAGAATTTACCCTTTTCGTTGTTTTGTATGAATATGTTTGGTTTTTGTGTTTTGGTTTAGTTTTTGTGATAAAGTTTTGACTTCTTTTTCTGTGTGGTGGTTTAGAGGCAGATTTGAAGGAAGTTGACGGAGTTTCAGAGCAGTTGCGTTCTTCTGGGATATCGGATGCTACTGGACCTTCTGGTAAGTTTTGGGTTATTGGTTTTGTGAATTGTTGCTGTTTTGATATGTATTTGCGCCTATGTGGTGGTATGTTTTGGTAGGAAATGGGATTAGGGGTTTGCGAGATTGACGAGTTGGTTGTGGTTTATGTTTAGGGGGAAATGTTGTTTGATAAGGGTCGTGTATTAGAGGGTGTTTGAGGATGCTTATGAGTGTTTATCTGCTTATGTTTCAAGCAGTTTTGATAGTTTGGGTAAACCTGCTTATATGCTTATTTTAATATAACTGATAAGTACTTTGAGGGTTAGGATGTTTACAAACAGCTTGTTCTTATCAGCTGACTTAAGTTTTATGTTTTAATAAGTTGTTTCACTTGTGCACTTATTACCTCTATAATCAGAATGTTCCAAAAGCTTATTTGTGATTTGGCAGAGAATAAGAAAATCCACACATTATATTCTGCAGCGTGTTTGATACAGCTATAAGCAATCCGAACATCCCCTATTTGTATTTTTTTCTTTATGCTGTAGCAGAACTCAATAATCAAATAGTTAAATATACAGTATCTAGATAGTATGTTTGTATCAAAATGCAATGATCAGATGAGTGATGATAAGCAATCTCAAGCACCCCCTTTCATTTTACACGGAGCTCCTTCTAACTTTTGGAAATCATTACAATGACCATTTAACTTGCAAAAAGTCTTCTAAAATCTTTCACCCATGCCATCACTTAACAGTTATTCTGTCAAAGCTACTCGAAATGATCAACATTATTATTATAATGGTTCTAGTAAAGATCTTTATGGTTCAGTGACTAATTTAGAATTTAAGTGAACGTACCTTTGTATTCGTTTCAGTTTGACCTATAATAGAAATTAAAATACATGTTTAGGGACTTTTTTGATTGTGCCTAAACAGAAATTATCAATGCATAAATTGGTAAGAGCATGCTTTTGTGTTTTCTCCATGTACCCAGATATTTTTTATTCTCAATCACGAGTGTGAATTTTATTTATCTCAAGTGCAATAGCATGCTCGTATACTAGCTATCTAAGCAGTGAGTTATTCCAAGAGCAATATGGTCATAGGTGCTATGTAATTATGCATTTTTAATACATTGGTTAGTAATAATAGATTTTATAGGATGATCAGATAAGTGTTAGTAGGGTAAGTCAAAGAAGATGCAAAAAAGCATTATTTAACACATTCTTCAGTGAAACTGGTGCAGGGTAGCACGTCCCTGGCGCTGTCTTTGTTGATCTTGAGCCTACTGTCATCGATGAAGTCTTTTTCACCCTGAACAACTGATCAGTGGCAAAGAAGATGCTGCCAACAACTTTGGCCGTGGTCACTACACAAGTACGATTGATCACCCAAAGATATTCTCATTTTAGAATGACTACTGATATTGTAATTTTTATACTTGTGTTACAGTCGGGAAAGAGATTGTTGACCTTTGCTTGGCCCGTATCAGAAAGCTTGCTGACAACCGCACTGGTCTGATCAACATCTGTCGTTGAGCCCTACAACAGTGTCCTATCCAGCCACTCACTCCCTACTGGAACACACCGATGTTGCCAATCTTCTTGCAATGAAGCTATCTAACTATGACATCTGCAGACATTCTCTTGACATCGAGCGTCCCACCTATACCAACCTTAATAGTCTTGTTTCTCAGGTCATCGATCTCATCATTGATCGCCTCTTTGAAGTTTGATGGAGCTTTGAACGTCGTTGTGGCTGAATTCCAGACCAACTTGGGTCCATACACCAGGATAAATTTCATGCTTTCGTCATACGCTCCTGCATGTCATCTCAGCCGAGAAGGCTTATCATGAGGAGCTCTCGGTTTCCGAGATCACCAACATGGAAAGTGATCCTCATCATGGAAAGTACATGGCTTGCTGTCTCATGTACCGTTGTGATGTTGTCCCCAAGGATGTCAACAATCAAGACCAAGAGAACCATCCAGTTTGTTGACTGGTGCCCAACTGGGTTCACGTGCGGTATCAACATACTACCCGCCACCAACTGTTGTGCCTGGAGGTGGTCTCTCGCATTGACAGCAAGTTTGACCTCACGTATGCTAAGCGTGCGTTTGTTCACTGGTACGTTGGTGAGGGAATGGAAGAAGGAGATTTTTCCGAGGCTCGTGAGGATCTTGCTGCCTTGAGAAGGATAATGAGGAGGTTCGTGCTGAGGTGACGAGGATGAAAGCGATGAAAATGAGTACTAGACTTCTGTTTCTATTTCAGTTGGTTTGTGTGGTTGTTTGACGACTTTGTTTGCTGGTGTTATCGATGTTTGTTTTGTTTCGATCTCATGTAATTGTGGCTGTGTGACAAGTTACTATCTTCATAATCCTGCAAGTTGGTTTCGAAATGATTGTTTAAACTCATTTTTTATAAATTGATAATTAGTGCATATGCATTTTATTTCACCGACTCATTGCGGCGAAAATGGTTATAACCACCACTATCCGCACAAATCCTGGCTATAACCGGCCAAGACCCGGCTATAACTGGCCAAGACCCAGCTATATCCGGCCAAGACCCGGTCAGACCTGGCTCTTCCGGCCAAGATTCGGCTATATCCGGCCGGCCAAGACCCGGATAGATCCGGCTAGAGCATATAGTGACTTGTTGGATGTTAATTTATTGTGTTTTATAGGTGGGATTCTCTGTTAAGGGAGTTATAAGTCTCACATATTTTTGGATTCTAAAGGCGTTCTTTTACAATAAATGATGCAACCAGTCTCTCAGGTCTTAGATTCTTATCAGTTGCATTGGTGCCTGCATTGTTTGTGAATCATTTCTGGTGGAAAATGGTATATGCCTAGCTCGATAACCAATCCGTGGCTATGTTACAGCAATAATAAGAAGTTAAAGCAGCCCATTTGGTGTTTGTTATAGTACGCATATGACAGAACATAGTTTAAGAACAAACAAACTATAACCCGCAGCTAAATTGTACACTATTTTTTGACTGAAGCCGGCTGGGTATATCATGATTTCTTTTGAGCTTTTATAAGTCCAGCACCATGCACAACTTGAGATATAATCTGTATCACATAGATGAACTTATTAGCCTATGGCTTATCTACTGTCGCAACTGCTTTCAAGCTAGCCTTTTTATTATCCTTTTACACATCTTTTTCATTGTCAATGCTGCAAGAAAACATGGAATGAGATGTTACTAGAGGTAGCAATTTTCAGTCCATTTGCTTATGAGTTATGAACGGGTTGTTTCAGGCTATGTGTTATCTCTAACGGGTCGGGACCATTAAAATAAAAAAAAATATATCAATAAGGAAACGGCTTTTGCGGATCACGGTTGTCAAATGGATTGGGATTTGTTCAAAGTATACTCCAATGCAGAACACTTCATAATTTATTTGTTCGAAAATTCGATGAAATTTTGCCCGGCCTCATTGACATATATCAAAAGTTACATGTTTTGATCCGAAGCTCTTTTGACCCTTTTCTTAACTAGCCAGAACCAAAATTATTAGGCCGTAATTCTTGTTGTCCATGTAATTTCATTATATGCCAAAAGTCAAATATGTATTTTAGTAGTATATAGTTATGGGTTGAATTAGTAAGGCTGCAATGGGTTGAGTTTGGGACAAAACAGTTAACCCAAACACCCGTTATTATAGCAGTTAGGATTTGGTAGTTAATGTGTCAAACGACACAATGGTTAAATGTAACTGTCATGTCGTTTAGTATGGTATAAATAGGTGTCCATGTGTCTGTAAACAAATGATCAATCAATCAAGTATCAATAAAACCATTGTTTACTATATTGCCCCGTTTACTGTTTCATTCATTTACATACATTGTCTCATATTCAAACACAGAAATTCTTTTATCACTATGCTTGGATTCAAACCTGTGCAAAAATTCTTTTATCACTATGCCTGTCGAAAAATTTGATGTGAACATTTTGAGCGGTCATCTTATAAATATGTAATTTAGTTAATCTCAATCTGTGTATCCATGAACAACACTTAAAAGGAACCTATTATTCATGCTCACTATTATCAATTTGTCTTATTTTATTGCAGGTTGTTTGTACACTTGGAAGCGTACTCTTTGTGAGCATCTTGCTTTTTCGCAGGGTATTGGACCAGAATATCATATTTTCATGAGGGTCGTTACCGTAGGACAGCTGATTTTGATGACGAGAATCAGACATGGACCAGAACCCAGCCTGTATCTTGATTCATACATCACAGTGTAGCTGCAATTCAAATCTGGAATACGCTAACTTTCGTAGCAATTTTTATGAAAGAGAATAAGTTAACGTCTTCCTGGTTCCTGATGGTGATGGAATATGCAGAAGATCTTCTCCCGTGAAGAAATTTGAAAGACCATATTAACTCTTTTTTTTTTTTTTTTTTTTTTTTTTTTTTTTTTTTTTTTGGGTCTAACGATTTCCTTGATGATCTCATTTTTCGTTATATCGACAAACCACAAAGACCATTTACTTAATTAACTCTAAATCAAATTTACAAATTAAACTCTATTTGCCTTTGCTTCAAGTCTCTAATTCCTACAACCAAACTTATGCACATATATATATCTACACATAGTACAAGTCTAACAGTGTCATACTGCCATACAATATTAATTTAAGGTTTTGGTTATATAATGGAAACTAAGGTTATGGCGTGAAACGTACACATGCATGATTCTTTTATCTTCGAAGCATAGTATTGGTATAAGCATAGTATTGGTACAACGAAGTTTTAATCTTCATAGTAAACAACAATAAACACACACAAAAAGAAAAAACAAAAAACAAACAAGCGACTTTATGGCGTGAAACGTACACATGCGATTCTTTTATCTTCGAAGCATAGTATTGGTATAACGTACTTCATCGTCTTTGCCTGACCTGAACACCTCCATTAAAAAAGGATACCTACAAAGATTAGTTAATGTTAACAACATATTGATTTACAAGAAAAATCAAAAACTATGACTTGTAAGAATTGAACAATAGGTTTTCACTTACTGTAACTCATGCATTAATATGGATTTACAAACACAGCTTTTATATATGCAAGACTTTAAATGCATGTTCTCATTCTGAAATAAAGGGAATTGAAATCTGGTATTTTTATACTCGTATTCATGAATGTACGTACCTCGCTAGAAAAACTTCCTCCTTAGGCGAGCAAGGTTCAACAATATTGATAACGTTAGCCAAGCATAAACATTCTCAAAGAACCCAAAGTAAGCCAACCTCCAACTCCTGATGAAGTGCAAACTAGCCAGAAGTCCCATGAATCCAACAACAAAGCCTGGCCCCATGCTAACATAAGAAAACAAGCCTTCATCATTATCTTCTTGACCTTCATCTTTACCGTCATTACTGTATGAAGAATTGGATGGTTTGCATCTCGATAGTGGAGGCCCACACAATCCGTTGTTCCCTTCATAAATGGATGGGTCGTCTAAAGTCTGGAGCTGATTTCCAACCGGAATAGGACCAAATAATTTATTGAATGACAGGTTCAGGTAGCTTATAGAGTGCAAGGTAGCCAAACTTTCGGGAATTCGACCAGACAACATGTTCATTGACAAATCCAAAGATTCCACTTGCTGTAGGTTCCCAATCTTTATTGGTATATTTCCTTTAAGCAGGTTTCTTGAAAGATTCAAATTCTTCAAACCCTCAAGATTCATCAAAGAATCTGGAATTTCTCCAACAATATTGTTGTTCGATAGGTCTAAGGATATAAGAAACTTTATTGTCTTTGTGAAGAGCAACTGATTTCCTTTCATGTTAACCAAGATATTTTCGATATATGAAACAAGGCTGTAATCATTGTTATTTTCTATCATGCCACTTAAATTCCCAAAGCAAAGAGGGATCGTCCCAGTTATGCTATTATGTGCCAAGTTTAAAAGTTGAAGACTGCTGAGGCGACAAAGCT